>LBNU01003672.1:20925-34212 GCA_014162995.1 Artemisia annua | reverse complement strand
TGGGTTAGCCCGGTCCATTGTGTGCCAAAGAAGGGTGGTGTGACTGTCGTGATGAATGAAGATAACGAGCTTATTCCTACACGTCTTGTTACCGGTTGGAGAGTTTGCATCGACTATCGAAAGCTCAACGAAGCAACTCGAAAGGACCATTTTCCACTTCCATTTATGGACCAGATGCTTGAACGACTTGCAGGAAATGAGTTCTATTGTTTTCTTGATGGTTTTTCTGGCTATTTTCAAATTCCCATTGATCCTCCCGATCAAGAGAAAACCACTTTTACTTTCCCTTATGGGACGTTTGCCTATCGACGTATGCCCTTTGGCTTATGCAATGCTCCAGGTACGTTCCAGAGGTGTATGTCCGCTATTTTTCAAAACATGATCGGGAAGACAATGGATGATTTTATGGATGATTTTTCTGTTTATGGTGACTCATTTTCGTCTTGTCTCTCCCATTTAGAACAAATGCTCCAAAGGTGTGAAGACACTAACCTAGTTCTAAATTGGGAGAAGTGTCACTTTATGGTTAAAGAGGGTATAGTCCTCGGCCATAAAATCTCTAAAGCCGGGATTGAGTTGGACAGAGCCAAAGTCGATGTTATCGCAAAACTACCTCATCCCACGACCGTCAAGGGAATTCGAAGTTTCCTCGGTCATGCTGGCTTTTACAGACGTTTCATACAAGAATTTTCAAAAATAGCCCGACCATTGACCCACCTTTTAGAAAAGGATGCCCCGTTTAATTTTACCAATGAATGCATTGATGCTTTTAATACCCTTAAAAAGAAGTTAACGGAGGCTCCTATTTTAGTTGCCCCCGACTAGGATTTGCCCTTTGAGTTAATGTGTGATGCTAGTGACTATGCAATCGGGGCGGTCCTGGGCAACGCAAGGACAAATATTTTCAGCCTATACACTATGCAAGCAAAACAATGAACAATGCCCAATCTCATTACACCACAACTGAAAAAGAGATGTTGGCAGTAATTTATGCTTTTGAAAAATTTTGACCATATCTTCTTTTAAAGAAATGCATAGTGTATACGGACCACTCAGCCTTAAAATACCTTATGACCAAGCAAGATGCCGAATCTAGGCTGATGCGATGGGTTCTTTTGCTCCAAGAATTTAATGTCGAGATCCGCGACAAGAAAGGAGCAGAAAACCTAGCCGCTGACCATTTGTCCCGACTTGAAAATCCTCATCAAGGTGTTCTCGAGAAAAAGGATATTAATGACTCATTTCCTCTCGAGGCTCTTGGGAGCGTATCACTTTGTGATTCTAGTACCCCATGGTTTGCCGATTTTGCAAACTATCATGCGGGGAATTTTATCAGAAAAGGAATGTCAACCCAGGACAAAAAGAAATTTTTCAAAGATGTCAAACATTATTTTTGGGAAGACCCTTATTTGTTTCGTGTTTGTGCCGACCAAATCATTTGGAGATGTGTCGATGGAAAAGAGGCCGAAGCTATCTTGATGGCATGCCACAATGGCCCCACGGGGGGACATCATGGTGCAAATCTTACTGCTAAAAAAGTTTTTGACTCCGGTTTCTTCTGGCCTTCGATCTACCGCGATGCACAGGACCTGGTGAAGTCTTGTGACGCGTGCCAACGACAAGGAAAAATTTCGCATCGGGATGAGATGCCTCAAAACTCTATCCAAGTTTGCGAAATCTTTAACGTGTGGGGGATCGATTTCATGGAACCATTTCCATCTTCAAAAGGAAACAAATACATCCTCGTGGCGGTCGATTATTTGTCTAAATGGGTCGAAGCAAAAGCTCTCCCAACTAACGACGCCCGAGTGGTTGTAAAATTTTTGAAAAGTTTGTTTGCCAGATTCGGTACACCTTGAGCTATAATCAGTGACCGTGGTACTCATTTTTGTAATGACCAGTTTTCAAAAGTTATGTCCAAATATGGTGTTACCCATCGACTCAGTACCGCTTATCATCCTCAAACTAGTGGCCAAGTCGAGGTGTCGAATCGTGGTTTAAAAAGGATTTTGGAAAGGACAGTGGGTGAAAATCGTTCTTCTTGGTCGGACAAGTTAGATGATGCACTCTGGGCCTTCCGCACAGCTTATAAAACTCTTCTTGGTCGGACAAGTTAGATGATGCACTCTGGGCCTTCCGCACAGCTTATAAAACACCAATCGGTTGTACCCCTTACAAGCTTGTGTATGGAAAGGCATGTCATCTTCCGATCGAGCTAGAGCATCGAGCCTACTGGGCCCTAAAACATGTGAATTATGATTTAAAAACCGCGGGTGATCACCGAAAAATCCAGTTGAATGAATTGAATGAACTCCGTGACCAAGCTTATGAAAATTCTTTGATTTATAAGGAGAAAACCAAACGGGTTCATAATTCAAAAATCAAAAATCGTGTTTTTAATGTCGGTGATCAAGTTTTGCTTTTTAACACAAGGTTAAAAATATTTTCTGGAAAGCTTAAGTCCCGTTGGTCTTGAACGTTTACCGTTGCCCAAGTTTTTCCATATGGCACAATTGAACTTTCTCAACAAAATGGGCCAAATTTCAAGGTAAACGGTCATCGTTTGAAACATTACTTTGGAGGGGACATACCATCTTTGGTTATCCCGGATCTCCAGACTTTCCCCAAGGACAACTAATGCGGCGATCGAGTTAAGCTAAGTGACTCGGTGACCAAAAACAAAGCGCTTCGTGGGAGGCACCCCATGCTTATCCATCTATGTTTTCTAATAAGTAACGCGAGGAGGGCGACCTCTTCCAATCTTGTGTTTGCCTGGTTGTTTGTGTTTGTGCAGGATTTCCCCGATTCATGACGACTCTCGTGCTCGTGGTTCATCTCATCTCCACTCGAGTCCCATGTATTGATGCTTGCTTGGAAATCAATATATCCAAAATCTTATCGACTAACGGTATCTTTGGCATACTTAATAAACGGCCTTAGATTTATTGTTAGGATTACCCTTACCTTTTTAACCATTGAGGACAATGTTTATCTTTAGTCTGGGGGGGGGGGGTGAATCTTCGATTCGATTTGACCTTGCACTTTCATTTTAGTCGTTTACTCTCGCAACCCCGTTTTTCCTCAAAAATGAAAAAAAATCCAAAAAATTGAAAAATTTTGAAAATTTTCAAAGAAAAAAATGAAAAAAATATAACAATTATGTAAAAATAGAATAAAATTTTTGACACCGTGTTTTGACTTTCCTACTAGGTAAGAGTGAGAATAAAAATTTTGACTTGATCCGGGCGTGTTGAGCCCTAGCTTGTTCCCTTAAACATTGATGATCACAAAAGCTTTTGCTAGTTTTGTACACAAGGAGCTACTCTTTTGTCGGCTCCCGTACTTGACTTTATATATGCGTGGCTTGATTATCGGCTAAGCATTCGCGGATCTCATTATATGGGATTTTAAATTTGCGAAGAACGAGAAATGATAGAGTTTCTTTAGAAGTTAGATGCTAAGCATAGAGTAGTTGGATCTTTTTAAAGCTCATCGAAGGTACTCATGTCTTTTTGTTCCCACAAAATTGCTTCACCCCATATATGTGCTAAATAATTAAAGATATTAGGTTTAGCCGATGAGTAGTTCTTTATCTTCTTAAGAGAATATTTGCTTGAAAAATTGGGTACACATCAAGGATACACGCCAGTTGAGTTGTATTGTATTGTATTTTGTTGTATTGCGTAGTACGTATGTGGTTTCGGAGCTACCCTAAAGCCCGGTATTCATAAGAGCTAAAGTGCTTTAAAACTTCGGATTGAGATCGGACCTTGGATCCTACATTCTAACCCTAGCAGTTGGCGGTAGGTCTTGGATTGAAACCGTGAAGGTTCGGAGTTGAAAAGTTACTAAGGCAAGCTAAGGCAAGAAAAAAGTAAAAAAAAAAAATAAATAAATAAAATAAATAAATAAAAAAGAAAAAAATAAAAAAAATCAAAAGAAAGAATAAGGATGTATGTTGAAGATTTATGGATTATGAGTTTAAGTGTTAAGACTAAAGTTGGTAGCACGTGAGGTGCATGCGAATGATCCTAGATCGGCCGCATGAGGTGCACGTGAAGGTACTCTCCAACTTGTGTCTATTTTGATGTATTCCAAAGTCTTTGTATGTATCCAATATCCTTGATGTGGACCACATTTCTCGAGCAAACCTTCTTAAGAGAAGATCGATAACTACTTAGCGTCTGAATTTGGTATCTTTATCGGACTAAAAACTATGAAACGAGATGCTTATGAAGAAATTCATTTCTCTCACAAAAATAAAATAATGAGATACAAAAATAGGAAAATGGGAGCAAGCGGTACACGAGTAACTTCCATGAGTAGCGTTGGCATCTAACTTGTAATTAAACAATGATCCGTTTTTACGCTTAGTTTGGGGGCTTGTGAAAAATCAGGGACGATGAATTTTATCCAATCGGTCACTTTTCTATGAATCGTGTTCTTGCTCTATGACCCTTAATCGTTATTGAAACATAATGAGAGTCAAGCACACCGTCATAAGCTTAGGTAGTGTAATATAAGATGTACATAGTCAAAAATGGAAAACCGGGGCGTTTTAGGGAATAAATGATTTCGCATCTATCTTGAATGTTTTGCTACTTTTCAAAGTTAGTAAAGAGAGGTGTGAAATTATTTATCTCTAAAGCGTGACGTGATTACATTACGTGAGGACACGCAATACCTTAGTCTGGGGGATTTTGGTATGTGCTTATTCACATACCTTTTATTCACCATTTTCAGACCTTAAAAGACCAAAAGCTAACATTAAACGCCAAAGATATCATGTTTTTGTGTTTGTGACTGTGCAGGAAAGGATATTGCAAAAACAACATAGAAATCAACCAAAAAGCCTAAAACAAGCACGAGATGTGGAAAAGAGTCTTAAAGTCAAACCAAAGATGAAATTTACTTAAGAAAAGCCCGTGATGACAATACTATTTCTAAAAGGCTCAAGAAAATAAAAGAGACGCTTAATCGAAGTTCAATGATGATTATGAAGATAAACTCTCCAAGTTCGAGCAAGTGATCACTTTTAAAGTTTTTGAAGACCTTTGGAAAGCACGTCAACACACTACCTCAAGTTACAAGGACTTACTTTTAATTTTTAGAACGTTTAGTAGTGTTGTAATAGAAGTTTATGTGTAACTTTCATGAACTATCAAAATCTAGGGGCTAAACCGTACACGATGTAAAAAGGGAAGCTTCCTTGGCTCCTTTAAATAGCACCCCTTAGCTTCATTTTGAGGCTAGTTAGTCATAGTCTTAGTTTTTATTTTGAGTCTAGTTTTTATTAGTGTAAGTCTTTTTATTAATGCAAGCTTTATTTTCATGTCTTAAATCTTTTCTTTAGCTTATTTCTAACGCCTCTTTACAATCTTTCTTTGAAATCTTTACATCTTTTTGAGCTTTTTTTCGTGTCATCTTAATCTTATATAAAAGTTTTTTTTAAGTCTCATCACCTTTGCATGTATTTTGGTTCGAATAAATATAAAAAATATGGGTTCTTACATATTTTCTAGTCGTTAGCTTATACACAAGCTTATTTGTGATTAAAACTAGTCATTTCATTAAGTTTTCATAAGTATTTATTAGTTTTAATCATTAGTCTCACGTAAAAAATTGTCCCAGCTTTCATTTTCATGTTTTTGCGAGTTTGGTTTTAGGGTTTAGCGAGTTTCCTTCAAGTTTTTGCGAGTATCAAGCTTTCTTAGCGAGTAAGACTTTTATTTGCGAGTTTTGGTTTTGGTTTTGCGAGTTTGGTACCTGAATTGCGAGTAAGCATCCTTAGTTGCGAGTATCATCTTCGCTACTAAACATCTTGCGAGTTTGAGTCTCATAATCTTGCGAGTATGAACTTTCTTTTAGCGAGTTTGGGTCAAAAGTTTGCGAGTATAAATTTTAATATTATGTTTTGCGAGTATGTTTAGGGTTTAGCGAGTTTGGGTCTAAGATTTTGCGAGTATACTTTAGTTTTTGCGAGTATGAGTTCTAGTTTATTAGGGTTTAGCGAGTTTGGGATTTCCTTTGTGTTTTTGCGAGTATGATCTTATTTTTCTTGCGAGTATGAGTCTTGTCTTTCGTGAGTATTCTGTTTCCAAAAATCAGTAGCTAGCTTTAGTTTTCTAAAATCAAAATTAACGAATTGCATTGTGTCTTTTGAGTTGAGTTTCATAAGCCGAGCTAGGCTTTTCATTACTTCATCGTTTCATCGAGTGAAGTTTTGTTTAGTTCATTTCTAAACGAAACTCCGCCGAATTTTCTAAAAATTCATTTAACTTAGTTTATTTTCTTGTCGACTTAGTTCGTTAAATCTTTTTAAAGCTTTGCATTTACTTTTATAATTAGTTACTTTCTTTTGTCAATTAAATCTAAAAAACCAAAAACAATTTTATTTTCTTGTTAAGCTTTTCTTGCTTATATATTGTTTAACTTTTCTTTTATTTCTTTTATCGTTGTACTTAATCATTTTCGTTCATCAAAAATACAAAACATCAAAAATATTTTCTTTATTACTTTCTTTTATCATTTACAATTTCAATTTCATTTCTCTTAGTTTAATCTAGTTTAATGTTTTCTTGTGTTCTTAATTCTATTTCTCTTAAACACGTTCTCATTTTCTAAGTTGTTATTAAATATTAAAGTTTTCTTATAGTTTAGTTAAAAACCAAATCTCAATCTTTAAACTAATTCACTTCACATAACTCACGATTTTGAGCTGACTAGATCCATTCAACCCTCATTGGGACTACGACTCGTGGTTTAAGCTTCACCGCTTGAAAAACGCTCTATCAAGCATGTCGGAATAATGCAGATCCACTGGAGTCTAAGAGAATGACGAATGGCAGATTACTACATCAAATGATCACTATTTCATCAACAAAGAACAAAGACCACCCAATTCATCAAGGGGAGATTGTTAAGAACAAAGAATAATGAATCTTACCTACTTAATCATTTTGAGGACGTCTAAAGCCGTGAATGCCACAACAAAAGTCCAAAAGTACGAAGACGTCCAGCAACCTCAAATGACCGTGACTGAACATCACTTCTTCAACAACCGATCCTTAGGGGGAGATTGTTAGAACCTAAGTTTTCTACATTTTAGTCAAGTCTCGGTTATTTCAACATTTGTAATAGGTTGCTAAGTTGTTTAAGTATGTAACTATTAAGGTTGAGTCCAATACTCGTCCAACGGGCCTAAAGCCCAAACATTTAAGAGAAGGGAAGGAGTAGGCGTGTTGCCCTAGCTCCCATCCTATAAATAGGACCTCATGTAATCCCTTTTCTCTTGTTGGTTATTTCATAATTCTAAAGAAACTCTTGCACTTTTCATCTTCTTATTGATCTAATCAACCAAACTCTATTTCTCATCTCATTTCTTGTTATCTTATACTTGTTTTTACAAAATAGTGACCTAACACTCCTCCACCATCACCATCTCCATGTTCACCATCATTTCCACCAAATTAAACATGCTTCATGTCTTGAAAATAAAAATATTTCAACCATTTTTGTGGCAAGCTCTAGGAAGACATTCATATTAGAGCTTTGGTTATTTTTTATGTATGCTTGTAAGCCTTCAATACATTTGTTCTTTGTACTCCTTGTTTCATTTATGTGCTTCTTGTTGTAATATCTTTGTACTTCTTTGATATTATCAATGGCTATGTGTAGTTTCTCTTATTCTTCTTGCATGCTATATATANTATATATATATATATATATATATTGCTTGTCCACTAAATATTTTTTTGCAAGAATTCCATATCTCGATTCCTTCTATGACCTCAAAACGAGGGGGAGTATACGTCAAGGGGGAGCTCTAAACTATTCGGGATAACCTTTTTGATGCTAACAAAAAGGGGGAGAATTGATATAAACTCACAATAATACTTGTATATATACTAATCTTTGTTTTAATGAGTTTAGATTTTGGAATCATCAAAAAGGGGGAGATTGTTGATATACATAATGCATAAAAACGTCATTAATATTTTTCGATATCTCTACGTTTTGACGATTACAAAATGTAAAATCATTAAACGTAAGATTACTACGTAAACAAGTATTAAGCTAGTTTATATCATTTTATCCAACTTAATCACTTAAGGTATGAATAAACAAGTGCTTAATACATCTCATGATCAAATGGGTATTTAATTAATTATTACAAAGTTTATTTAATAATATAAACTTATTATATATTTTTGAAAAACACTTTTGGTAATAAAGGAAAATGTTTAAATCATACTAAATATATGAATTCAAATTTTTAACCAAAATCAGTTAGTTTTTCAACAAATAAACTTTCCCCACAAAAAGACAAGGATTCTGGCCGTTACAGGTCGGCGGCCCCCTTAATTTTAAGGGGGCCGGCCACGAATTAGGGGGGTCGGCACGCTCCCTGTGTCAGAATCCTTGGCCTATAAATACCACCTCAAACCTGATATTTTTCCTCACCTTTTGCATGAAAATTTTCAGATCCAAATCTCTCTAAACATCTTCTATAACCCTTTGATCATTAGATTATTAATCATTGTTTCAAGTGATTCAATCCCTTCTCATCCATCCTCATCCAAGGTGCAAAAGAAGAATACTCCTTCAACAACAAGTTTTAGAAGTATTGTAGATTAGTAGTGTATCTTGTGTAAATCATTTGTGTAGTTGTGTTGTGATTGTAATAAGTAGTTTTAGGTGAAGTAGAAGTTGTGTAGAGAAGAAAAAGTAGTGTAGTAGTGAAGTGGTGTGAAGTAGTGAAGAAGGTGTGGTGTGCACAAGTAGTGTAGAAGTTGTGAAGAGTTGTGAGATTGGTTCTAGCTAGGATTAGAACCCGATATCTAGCTTGGTGTCGTTAAGCCGGTGTAAGCGAAAGTTGTGTAAGGTTTCTCCTCCACAAGGGAGTTTGTTGACATAGTGAAGAAAACTCTCGAGTAGGTGACTCGGGGAGTGGAGTAGGAACAAGGAAGGTGACCTTGTAGCCGAACCACTATAAATCCTTGTGTTGTGGTTTGATCTTTCTAACTCTTTCCTTTCATTACTTATTTACTTATACTATAATTGCTTAGTTAGTTAGTAATTATATAATTGTTCATATAGTGCAAGTATTGAATTCACATAAACTAGAATCGAAGTTTTTAAAACAAACTTGTTTTTATAAATTTTAAAACAGACGTAAAACTATCCAACCCCCCCTTCTAGTTTTCCACACTATCTTTTCTTTACTTTTCTTTTGATATATCCAGAACAATACAAAAAGATTTTACACTTTTTATTCTAGCCTTACCGATAGTCAAGTCTTGGTTGGTTGCTAGCTATATGGCAAGATGTATGTTATGTGGAAATCATGAAAGTTAAAAGAAAGTGGCAATTCCATAAGCAGTGATCGAAGCAAAGTAAAAGAATAAGTCATCGCATCTGAATGATGACAAGTGTTAGAGTTTATGTTCAAAAAAAAATAGTCATTTCAGCAATAAGATGACATGATTAGCCAATGAGCTAAGGAATAATATATTGATCGATAAAGCATGGAGTTTTCTCAAGATTACATGATAGCGGTTCGAGATAGCTAGCAACATTTGGTTTGTAGACTTTGACTAGTTTGTATATTCTTTATCATTATCATTCCCTAAATTTATCGCATGTCTTATCCCTACCTTTGGCTTTGTGAAATTATCAAGTGTATGGCATGTAGTGACCATCCGATTTCTTGAGGAATTAGACGACGCGCTAGTGATCTAAGGTTATCCTTAGTGACCATCCGTTATTTGGTAATGCAAGAATTCCCGCTAGCAATCTATTATGTTTTGCACGAGATAGTTGCACATAAGTCCTTTATAACCCTTTAAGCCTTAAGCCTGAATAAAAGCCCTCTTTGATATTTATACTTGGTGCACATCATGTCGGTGTAGTTATGTTTGTTGTACAAGCCTATGGTAATATTTAAATCATGACTGAGCAAGGAGTGTGATTTCTCTTATACTCTACCCAAAAATGAATGTTTAGAGTGAATTATATCTTGTTCCTTTTTCGTGAGGTGATTAGTAATGTTCATCAAGCAAGAAAATCATTTGGGTATTATCAAACATCTCAACTTCATCTATAAAAGCATAAAATGATGAATCTAACTTGTACTTGTACTTGAAAGATTTGCACCACATTTTTCCTAAACATTTTTAAGTACCATGTGGATAATGTTTTTACTTCTAGATTTGCTTGAGGGCAAGCAAAGTTTAAGTGTGGGAATTTGGTAACGCTCAAGATGTGCATGTTTTTAGTAGCGTTATTTGTGCTTTTGTATATGTTATTTGGTTATTATTATATGCGTTTGTCACTTAATCGTATCAAATTATGTTTGCAAAATATATGTAACCAAGTACAGGAAAAAAAGAAGAAATAGTGAAAGATTTGTAGAGAAAAGAAGGAATTACAATTGTATGAAGATTCCCAAGCCAAAATCCAATCCGTTCAAGCATTTCATGAATAAGAATCCAAGTTTTCATCATTCCAAAGTTCCGAGACAAGAAATTATCAAGTTTGGTAGAAGGACGAAGAGCTACGAGAAAGATACAAGCTAAAAACACAAGTTCAAGAAAAGTGCAGACAAAACTCCTCCATCCGATCGGATGCAGCCTGCAATCGATTCGCATGGAGGCTGCCAAAACAACAAACAGATCAGTTGGCCTTCAACCGATCGAATAATGGAAATTACCATTACCATCCGATCGGACGCCCCCGCAACCGATCGGATGGAACCCTCGTACAGATTTTTGAGACTTCATTTGGCTCGATTCTAGGCTCTTCTTTTTGGCATTCTTTTTGGCATTCTCTTTGGAGGCCAAGTTGCAGCATTTAAGATCCTAGGCTTGATGAGTAGTATAAATAGAACCTTTGCAATCATTTCTAAATACACAAAAAATATAACAACTACTAATCATCATCAAATAGCTCTCTACTACTCTCAAAGCTCTCAAATTCGTCCATAAAAGTCCAAGAAACTTGGGAGGCCCCAAAAGTCAACATTTGGAAGTCAAACTCTCAAGAAGTTAACACCAATACTTAGGGTATCATTAGCTTATCATTTGTAATCATATTCCAATCATTGTAAGACTTTAATTATGGTTTCTAGTGTTCAATATTCTGAGTTTATGTTCATGTTTGCTATGAGTAGCTAGTAACTTTATGCATTTGCTTCGATGATGTTTTTTACTTAATGATTAGTCCATGTTTGTGATAACATGTTTTAATTCAATTTCAAGTCAATCCTAAGACCCAATTGTACCTAAGTTTCATAGTGACATTTGTTGATTCAAGTTTAACTAGTTGATAGTAATTTCATAGTTCGAAAGATTGATTGTTATTCAACTAGTTATAATCATTTGTCTATGAATGATTGTTTTCTACCATAATTATTCTTGGTTAAACAAAGAAACTAAAGTGTAAGTGTAATAAGATTGTTTTTTGTTAATCAAATCTGGTTGGTTGTAAATGCCTAATTGGTCGAAAGTGTAGTAGTTTACAATCAATTGTAACTTTTTTGTCTATGATCGGTTACCTTTTGTTAGGTCACCATATTAGTAAACACAAGCATTCAAATGAAAGAAATAAGATGAGAAATAGACTTGGTTGATTAAGATCAATATGAAAGATGAAAGAACAAGAGTTTCCTTAAGATATGAAATTAACCAACAAATGTTAAGTGATACATAGTGTCCTATATATAGGAGGAGGATAGGGCAATCCCTTCCTTTCCTATCATCTAGACGTATGGGCTTTGAGGCCCATTGGACACTTATTGGACTCGTCTTATAACCATACGAGTATTAAGCTAAAACGTAAATAAAAGTGATAATACTAGCAACCTATTACATTTATTGAAGTGACTGAATAGTTGAAAACTATGATCCTAACAATCTCCCCCTAAGGATCGGTCAAGAAGATTTGTTGATGGATAGAACTTTGTCACGGTCATCGAGGTTGCTTTGAGACGTCTTTTGTTCTTCAATCTGTGAATGTTAACTTTGATAGCTTTAGACGTCTTTCAAAATGATAGTTGTAGAAATATATCATCGTTCTTTGATCTTTGTCTTTGTTGATGTGAAAACGATATATGAAGTAGTAATCCGCCATTCGTCACTTTTCGTCTTTCCAAGATGATTCGCTCCGTTCCAACATGCTCATACATCTTTCACGGTGTTGATGTTATGCATTCTTAGCTCTTATGTCTTTAGTGTTGAAGATTCATGATTTTGTGATAGAATCTTTCTTGTTTAAATGTGATAAGGCTTTGAGCTTTCATCAGCATTCTGATGTATGTATGAGCACGTGGAATTTGGTGTTCAAGACAGCATTTGTACCTGAAATAAGACAGTTAGAAATAACACAACCGGTACTTACAGGTTTGAACTAGAATTTGTCAACAGCATATTGTGAAGACTCCTTCTAATTCGCGCCAAGGCCGTTCCTAATCGGATACCCCGTAAGGAGCTTACACGGGCACAACTAAGTACACCCACGATTAGGTGAGTCGTTGGAGATCACCCCACGACTGTAGACCGTTTGATGCCATCGTAAACACTAAGCGTAATCCACAAGGAATTACCGAAGTGACCTGCTGTCAGGGCTGTTTGATGTTAACCCTGGCAGGATTTCCGTTCAATCATTTGAGAAATACTTAAGTAGATCCCTCATGAACGTTCTAGGCAGATTGCTAAGATCTGCGAAGGACTCGATAATTCACAATTGGTGTCCATTGATGTAGAACAACCAATGTAAGATTACTAAGTGTACCTAAGAGATCTTTGATGTATCTCGTGGCTCTAGACTCAATTAGTGCATCTTATGCTTTCCTATACAGAGATTGGGGCAGGGTCTCCTGTTTCAATATCAACCAACTCTAAATAGAAGGTCGATAGATTACAATGGTTCCCCGTGAGAATGAAACAAGTATCTTTTGTGAGATACCCGAGTGGTTAGAAGGTTAAGGTGCATGCGTCACTGGGTCCATGACGTCTTTTATCTTCAATACCGGTGTCGCCTTAGCAACAACCAGTAGCATATGAATTGAACCCGGTGTCTGCCCTAAGGTTGAATAATTTGGAGGGCTCATTTCTTTTCACCCTTTTCATAATGTTTCTTTTTAATTCTTCAACCCCTTCTTTCTCCGTTTCATTCATTTCTCCTTTTTCGAATCATACCTAAGGACTTCTAAATACTAACAATTGGTGATGTCCTTGGGTAGATCCCTCCGGCTTAGGCGGATCATAGGACGGTTATTCCTAACCTTAG
>LBNU01003670.1:82671-98599 GCA_014162995.1 Artemisia annua | reverse complement strand
TTTGGAGTCACTTTGATCTTGGAGCTTTTACATCATCTTGAAAGAAGATCTAACCATGTTACCACATGATCCACATCAAATGAATCAGGGGAGTATTTGTTTCATCTTTCATTTTCTACTTTTACATGTTTTATGTGAACATTGGGGATAATGTACGGTTTAAGTGTAAGGGGGTAAATGAAGACACCTTAGAAAATGCTATTACGCTTGATTTTTGTTTTGTTTAATGGTAGATGTGTAATAAAACCGAGAGAAATATTTGTTAGGGCAATTTTAGCGCCAAATTTAAATTTTTTTACAACATATAGGAGTGAAACTTTAGTTTTAATAAGCATCTCATGGATAGAGAATTGTATGACTAGCACAAAAATCGTACCACTCAAAAAATTTTCCCCAAATATGTGAGGTTCGCCCCTAGAATTGTTAGGAAAAGCATTCATTGTTGATGCTTGTGTGTGTACCGGTAGCTTATAGATTCTAGAACTTGTGTTAGTGACCATCCCAAATCCATAAGTGAGACTATATTCGTGTAGTTAGATTTACTACATGATAAGAGGCATTAGGATAACCCTTGTTTTACACCCGTATTATAATTACATTGACTTCATTGGTCAAGTAATTCCCCCACACCTTAGCGTTGTACTCATTTTTAGTACACGATACCCCTAGTACACCCCTCGGAGCCTATCTTTTCGTTTCTAACTTTAAGCATTTTACTTAAAGGAAGAATTTGTTTACAATCCACCCAAATGTACACCCAAATCGCCTTAGCCTACCTTGTATGCACTCATCTTTAGTGCATTATTGTGAAAACATTTGTTTAAACCCTTAGTTAATTGTCTTATTGATTACATGGTTGCTAAGTCGAGTCATATTATGTGTACTATGATTATATGGTTGTATTTAATGCATGAACGAATTCTAATGATCCCATGTTAGGAGCTTTTAGTCGGCTCGACATAGGAGTGAAGTAGGAGCTTATAGAGTTAGGGAAGATCGTACACGGCCCTACGAATGGTTTAAAGGAATACAACCCGTCATCCACACAATTACAACAAACCAATTAACATGTAAAAGATAGCTAGGGAGTAAGGAAATCTAAGTAAACACATTTTTCTCTCATATAAGTTTCACAACCACTTTAGTTTTCTAGTTATTTTATTTTAATTGCAAAAGTAGTTATTTGGGTTAGTTGACTAGCAACTAATTCCGCCCACTCTTTCAAAACCCGAGATTTTTAATTGCTTTCCATAAAATATAAAAATACAAAAAGAATCATCCCTCACCTCTAGACCTAGTAGATAAATTTCAATCCTAACGAACGCTATTCTTTGAGTTGAACGATCAATCCCCTGGTACTTGCCACTTCACTATACTACATCGGTCAGGTACACTGCCTGGTGGGGATTGCAAGCTTCTCAAGATCCCTTGAGAGGTAAAACCTACTGCAAGGTTGCAAAACCACGCATCAAAGTTTTTGGCGCCGCTGCCGGGGAATAGTTATTGCTTAGGTTGAAAATTTTATTTTTACTTAGGTCTACTCGTTAGAATCCTTTCTAGTGAGATTTTTATTTTCATTTTTCTAGGTTTTCTTTCGTCTATCTTTTCTTTGTGTCTTTGTTCGTAAAAAAAAAACCTTTCCATTGACTCTTCCGTTCACCATTATGGAGAACGCGAATCCACCATACCACCAACCACGAAATTCACCCACTCCAAATGACATCTTGATGTTCAAACAACATCAAGATGAACCTATCTATGATGTATGGACTCGTTTTAAATATTTACTCCAAAAAGTCCGTCATCATAGTTTCGATCTATGATCCCAAATTGAAATATTTTACCATCGTGTCAACCACTATACCAAAATGGACATTGACCATGTCGCAGATGGGGACCTTTGGGGATTAAGTGCTGATGAAGCATGGGAAGCCATAGAAGATTGTGCCCAACTCGCTAAAAAGATGGACAACCCAACAAGCATTGTTACGGATCAATTGATAGCAAGTTTGAGGGAACAAACAAAGAGCTTGTTTGGGGATAAAATGATGAAGGATGAGGTAAATAACATAAGCCCACAAAGTACCCCACAAGTCCTACCATCACTTGAGGCACCCACACCGCCCGTGACTTACCCGGAGTAGAAGAGACTTTAGGAATCCCTATAGAGGTAGAGCCCTTGGACCAAACACAACTAGAAGAAATAGGTTTGAATACTTGTAGTCATAACCTTTCTCTTAGTTCTATGAAAGTTCCTATTTTTGATGAACCGGAGCCCCAACCAAAACCGTTACCTAATCTTCCATCCTTGGATGAAAATTTAGGAATTGAAATAGGTCCCGATTCACCCATCAAACCATATAGTATGGGTAGTTTTACGATGAAGGTAATAGACTCTAAACCACATGGAATGGAAGCCAATGTAGGAGTGAACCATGACCTTACATACTTACATCACCCATTCATGATTGATCACAAAAAGCATTATGGGTTTAAACCGGGTTTATTAGGTCAAGATGGATTCCCAACTAGGAGTCTCTCGAAATTGATAGAAGATGATCCCTTTCTAGGAGAAAATTTCAATTCACCCATTGACCCAATTGAACTAGGTAAGTTTATGATGAAAGGAGTACAATCCTTTGAGCATTCAATTCATCCCCCACTCTTTTCTCACGTGGCCTACTCCTATCAAGTTGGTGTGTATCGCTACTATCACCCGCACTTGATCCTAAGTGTAGGGAAAACCTCCCTTATCTCCGCTAAATACAGGTAGAGTCAGGCTCGTGACTCGAAAAAAAACAAGCGCTTCTTGGGAGGCAACCCAAACTTTATTTGTTTTGTTTATTTGCTTATTTGAATTTATTTGTTTCCGTATGTGTGTTTTATTTTTATTGCTAATGATTCATGCTTCAAATTAAAATTGTGAAAATGCTTTATTTTGTTTTTAACTTCGTCTTAACTACATATAAAGGTATTTTGCAAAAGATAAGTGTAAGGGAAATCTAAATTTGTTTATAAGAACGAATTGGACATGAATTGTAGCGATATAAAATGAACATACATATTAGTATTTGTTTGAGTCAAATGCTTGTATCGAGTCATAATGAAATTTTGCAGGATTCCAGGAATTAAGGTAATTGTTTTTCCAGAAATTTTCCGGAAACTAAACATAAGAATTCTGTCAGATCAATTCTGACGGCGTCAGCCTTTAAAAGCTGACGGCGTCAGGTACTGATTCCAGAAAAAGTTTTTAAAATTTAGTTTTTCTGCCGGATTATAAAAATTACTGCATCTTTAATTCCAGGAATCTGCAAAACTTTCATTCCACAAGCATTATATCCTTATATAGATTTTGCCGCCGATTTTACGCAAGGTTTGCCTAGATTGTTTTCTCAGGTTTAACAGGTTACATTGGACAAGAAGATGAACATGGAATCAAGTTCATGACATCAAGCTTTTGGCGTCGCTTTGATCTTGGAGCTTTTACATCATCTTGGAAGAAGATCTAACCATGTTACCACACGATCCACATCAAACGAATCAGGGGAGTATTTGTTTCATTCTTTCATTTTCTTTACTTTTACATCTTTTATGTGAACATTGGGGACAATGTTCGGTTTAAGTGTAAGGGGGGTAAATGAAGACACCTTAGAAAATGCTATTACGCTTGATTTTTGTTTTGTTTAATGGTAGATGTGTAATAAAACTGAGAGAAATATTTGTTAGGGCAATTTTAGCGCCAAATTTAAAATTTTTTACAACATATAGGAGTGAAACTTTAGTCTTAATAAGCGTCTCATGGATAGGGAATTGTATGACTAGCACAAAAACCGTACCACTCAAAAATTTTCCCCCAAATATGTGAGGTTCACCCCTAGAATTGTTAGGAAAAGCATTCATTGTTGGTGCTTGTGTGTGTACCGGTAGTTTATAGATTCTAGAACTTGCGTTAGTGACCATCCCAAATCCACAAGTGAGACTACATTCGTGTAGTTAGATTTACTACATGATAAGAGGCATTAGGATAACCCATGTTTTACACCCGTATTATAATTACATTGACTTCATTGGTCAAGTAATTCTCCCACACCTTAGCGTTGTACTCATTTTTAGTACACGATACCCCTAGTACACCCCTCAGAGCCTATCTTTTCGTTTCTAACTTTAAGCATTTTACTTAAAGGAAGAATTTGTTTACAATCCACCCCAAATGTACACCCAAATCGCCTTAGCCTACCTTGTATGCACTCATCTTTAGTGCATTATTGTGACAACATTTGTTTAAACCCTTAGTTAATTGTCTTATTGATTACATGGTTGCTAAGTCGAGTCATATCCTTGTACATATTGTTTTGGGACGATTGGGACTCATGGGTAAAGTACTAATGTAATGGAGTAATGGGGAAGAAGTCAATTGTTACCCCCACATATGCATTAATATTTTAAAGTACTCCAAGTTTTTCAATTATCTTAATTCGAGTCATTAGAATAGATAATTGTAAAGTATGTAAAAGTTCAAGTGTAAGGGGAGAACCGAGGCCCCTATGATGTATTATTTTGGATGATAGGGCAAGAGTGTATGAAAAAAAAATCGAAAAAACAAGAAAAAACGAAAAAAAAATTGGAAAAAGAAAAGTAGAAAAACATACGGACTACCATCCCGTTTCATTTTATCTTTATTTATGTTTATGTTATTTTCTTTTTAGCTTAAGTCGAGTCGAGTCTTGGCTTAGCAACGCCACTTTGTGCATGTATTTGATCAAGATAATTAACTCGCCACCACTAAAAATACCCTTTATTCCAACCAAACCGTGTTTATCATATCCCTACAACTAACATTATAACCCTTTGTAAAGCCCTCTTTGATAGTTTATCTTAGGTGCTTACGCCTAGTGGAGGAGGTTTTGATCCTTTCCCAAGCCTATGGTAATCTATTTGCCATGACAGGTAGTGAGTGATATTTCTTCCATTTCCATTTAGTTATATAGGTTTATAACACCCGAGAGATGAAAGTATCCAAACACTATTTGTGAGGTGCTAGTGTATGATTTTCGTGCTTGTTATGACTAGGGTTGAATGACTACTTGTTGTAATTACTTTTATATTAGTGTTAAATGACCCTTAGCTCATATTTTGATTGGAATAATAGCGCATTTGCTTGAGGACAAGCAAATCTCAAGTGTAAGGGTATTTGATGAGGCGAAAAGTGTTACGCTTTTAGAGGGTCATTTAAGCCCTAATCCATAATTATTTGATCAAATATTGCCTTAAATCGTTCCTTTTGTCATTTTAGGTACTTTGGATAGGAATTCTGGAAAAGGAAGCATTTTGGACGTTTTTGGAGCATAAAAGTGAAGAAAACGACAAAGTCTCAAAATATGCTGGAAATTGCACCTGACGGCGTCACGCTTTACCAGGTGACGGCGTCACTCTTTGACAACAAGGTGGATTATTTTTGCACTAGACGCCCCAGAAAGATTTTGGAGATTTAACACGTGACGGCGTCACGTGTTACTGGATGTAGGTCGTCACGTTTTATCACAAAGGGAGACGGCCCAGAGAGTTTATAAGGGGACGGCGTCAGAGTTGGATCTGAGCAATCCGAGGAATGTTTTGGCGGCGAGGTGACGGCGTCACACCCTATAAGGTGACGCCGTCAGATTGTAAATTATATATATATTCGTCTAATTTTCATTCATAAGTGTGCAACTTTTGGGAAGAAACCCTAGCTCGTTTTTTCTACTGTATTTTTGAGGGTTTTTCACCCTTGAAACTTGGTTGCTTAATTAAAGATAAGTCCTTTTCCAAATCATTCAATATGTCTATGTTAGGGGTGGAAACGAGCCGAGCCACTCGTGAAAAGCTCGAGATCGGATCGGTAAAAAGCTCGAATGAGCCGAGCCTAAACGAGCTCGAGCCCGAGCTCGAGCCTAAGTTTGGGCTCATTTAATAATCGAGCTCGAGCCCGAGCTCTATATAAAAAGTTCGAGTAGGCTCGCGAGCCTAAACGAGCCTCAGGTATTTCTAGTATATATATTGTCTTACTACCCTAGATAAATTGTCTTACTACCCTAAACTCACGCAGCGATCAATTATCCTCTCACCAAACACAGATCTAGAGAAAAAAATTGGGTCCCTTGCTCTTTTAACTCACAATTCAAAAAAATTCATCCCTTGTTCTTTTAACTCACAGTCAACGAATTAAAATAACAATAACCTTTTCTTGTAAACCAAATGCAACAACAGATCTCCCTTATCCCTTTCTTTCTTTCTTTTGATTAAACCACTCACGAAACACAACTTTCCTGTGGTTTTTATCTACTGAAAAACTGAACCACAAAGAATCAAGCACAAGTTTTAGCGTAAGATCTTTGTAAAGGTCTTAGGTAGGTACTCGTTTTACTTGTTTTTGTTTCGTGTTTTCTTTAAACGAAAGAAAGAAAAATCATAACAGTTTTGTTATAGGTTTTTTCGAAAAAGATCTATGATGGGTTGTTGAAAAAACTTGTGAATCTATTACGATTTATGAAATCAAGTTAAGAATCTGAGATCTTTGGTGTATTTTTTTATTTTTTATTTTATTTTTTTTCGAAACAGTGATCGGTGAACGTGATGTCGGTTTGTAGTTGTTTGTTAGATACTTTCAGAAAACCATTGGCTTTTGACTGGTTTTGAAATACCATTGTACTAGTATAATATGAAAATAAAAATGTTTTAACCACTTGTATTTTACAAGCACGTAGTATAAATAATGTTTCAAAATGAAAGGAAAATGTATATTCAACATATTTAGACCAAGCAAATAAATAGAACGCATATCTGTAAATCAGAACTACTAGTTAAAAAAATTTGTGTACATAAAGTTAGAATGAGTACTTACCAATTTGGACCAAGGACGACCAAGAACAAACGAGCTCAAAACATGAGCCGAGCTCGAGCTTTATATAAGCGCGTCATAAATGAGTCGAGCCCGAGCCGAGCTCGAGCTTTATATATCACACCACGAGCCGAGCTCGAGCTCAAATCTTAAGGCTCGAACCGAACCGAGCTCGAGCTCGAGCTTTCTAAAATATAAACGAGCCGAGCTCGAGCTCTGGCAGGCTCGAGCTTGGCTCGGCTCGTTTCCACCCCTAGTCTATGTGTTGTTTGATTATATCTTATGCTTGTCTTTCAATTAACATGCTAGTCTAGGTCTTTGTTGTGTTTGCTTGGATCTAATGAAACCTAGCTATTGATTATATGTTGTTGCTTTGTTTGTGATTGTTGTGGGTGGGTGAAGTCGATGTTAGGCTTAAGAAAATTGGCTAACCTCCTATAAGGTAACTTGCTTGAACGTCTTAAGAAACATGAATCGGATATGTACTNTTGTGTTTGCTTGGATCTAATGAAACCTAGCTATTGATTATATGTTGTTGCTTTGTTTGTGATTGTTGTGGGTGGGTGAAGTCGATGTTAGGCTTAAGAAAATTGGCTAACCTCCTATAAGGTAACTTGCTTGAACGTCTTAAGAAACATGAATCGGATATGTACTACGATTATATGGTTGTATTTAATGCATGAGCGAATTCTAATGCATGTTAGGAGCTTTTAGTCAGCTCGACATAGGAGTGAAGTAGGAGCTTATAGAGTTAGGGAAGATCGTACACGGCCCTACGAATGGTTTAAAGGAATACAACCCGTCATCCACACAATTACAACAAACCAATTAACATGTAAAAGATAGCTAGGGAGTAAGGAAATCTAAGTAAACACATTTTTCTCTCATATAAGTTTCACAACCACTTTAATTTTCTAGTTATTTTATTTTAATTGCAAAAGTAGTTCTTTGGGTTAGTTGACTAGCAACTAATTCCGCCCACTCTTCCAAAAACCGAGACTTTTACTTGCTTTCCATAAAATATAAAAATACAAAAAGAATCATCCCTCACCTCTAGACCTAGTAGATAAATTTCAATCCTAACGAACACTATTCTTTGAGTTGAACGATCAATCCCCCGGTACTTGCCACTTCACTATACTACATCGGTCAGGTACACTGCCTGGTGGGGATTGCAAGCTTCTCAAGATCCCTTGAGAGGTAAAACCTACTGCAAGTTTGCAAAACCACGCATTAGTTTGGTATCTTGTGTGTGAGGTGATGACACGACTCCAACTCAAGTGAACTCACACCAAAACAAAGACCGATAACTCCGTCGACTCCTATTGTGATTTGGTCAAACGTTCTTACTATTTAGTCTAATAAGCTCCTCGAACAAGTCATCGAGTCTTTATCGAATTCGTCAACCCGATAAGCTCCACAACTCCTTCGTATCGATTATTAACCCAAAAGTGAAGTCACGTTGGTCAATGAGTCGTAAGGATGAATTACCCATTAATAGTTTTCCACTATTATGCTTTTTGGGCCCTTATTGGACTCGTCAGCCCAATAAGTCCGTTACGCCATAAAAGTCGGACCAATTAACATTAATTAATCCGTAACTCGACCTACTCTAACACGACTCCCTAATCTTATAGAAAGGTAGGTCTCGATAAACGTGCCCTCGAAACGTTTAGTGACTCGTTCATCTCCATATTAAATATGTTTCGTTTAACTTCTATTAATAATAACTATTAGAACTCGTTTCGTTGTTATTTAACATTTTCTTATTAATCGAGAAATATTAACAAACGTTTTCTCAATGTCGTTTAATATTTCTTATTAACTCGAAGACGTTATATAACGTACTTCTCGGTTTCTAATTATTATTATTAGTATAATTATTATTAACTTATAAATAAATAATAACGATTATTAGTCCTTACATTTATTAAAAGTTGATGCGTGAGATTGCACCATCGCAAAAAGGTTTTACTTCTCAAGGGATCTTGAGAAGCTTGCAATCCCCACCAGGCAGTGTACCTGACTGATGTAGTATAGTGAAGTGGCAGTGTACCTTGAAAAAGCTGCTAAAATTCGTATTAGGGTTTCTCTCTAAAAAGTTCCACACTAATGACTAAAAATTGTGAGAATATATATAGAAAAACAGATCTGACGGCGTCACGTTGTAGCTGTGACGCCGTCACCTCGCCGTGCTTAGGGTTTCTTGATGGCCTTCTTGACGCCGTCCCCCTTTAATCTCCCAAAATCCGTTCTGGCTTATCAAGGCTTGACGGCGTCACATCCAAGCTTGACGCCGTCATGGATACTATTCCAGCAGACTTTAGCACTTTGTCGAATCCTTCACTTTATGCTCAAAAAACGTCCAAAATGCTTCCTTTTCCATAATTTCTCTCCAAAGTACCTAAAATGACAAAAGGAACGATTTAGGGCAATAATTGATCAAATAAATACGATTTAGGGCTTAAATGACCCCCGAAAAGCGGTACACTTTTCGCCTCATCAAAAGTTAACATATATATATTAAGCACTTTAACCATTTATTATATTTAGCGAGTCACTTTACTTTTTGAGTCACATTTATCACGGGTTATACATAACAATAATGATCCAATGTCCATATCGGCTTGTCGTGGCCNATGACAAAAGGAACGATTTAGGGCAATAATTGATCAAATAAATACGATTTAGGGCTTAAATGACCCCCGAAAAGCGGTACACTTTTCGCCTCATCAAAAGTTAACATATATATATTAAGCACTTTAACCATTTATTATATTTAGCGAGTCACTTTACTTTTTGAGTCACATTTATCACGGGTTATACATAACAATAATGATCCAATGTCCATATCGGCTTGTCGTGGCCACACGAGACTAGGAAGTCTCGGCGACTCACGACTTAGCACAAAGCCACAACTATAGCTAGCCGAGACCCTAGTGGTCTCGGCCTCAACTCTTCGGCCCAACAACAACATCAACAACAACTAATAACAACACCACAATCCTACTTGCCGAGACCTCTAGGTCTCGGATCTATCTCTTCGACCAAAACAACACAACAACGACAACAACACAACATCAATAACAACAACAACTCGACAACTACACCACAACACCCTCGCTAGCAATCCACATCCTCCAATTCCTTCCACAACCTCAAATAACCTATTATAATCCTAAACCCGTCACTAATCCAAGCCAAGAACATCACCAACATCCAAAACCATCACCACCGAGAGCCTAGGGTTCTCGGTTACCCCTATTCGAACCAAACCCAAACACAAACACGAGCCAAACTCGATACCAAACACTTATTATTCATTTTCATTTATTTTATTTTTGTTATTATCATTAAACTCGCAAAACCCGAAGGTCTTGGAGTCGAATCGAGGCTAAAACGCCACGAAGGTGGTGAAACATCCCACCTTGGTCTTCGTACAAATCGAACACGAGAACAAGGTGAAAAGTGGTGTAGATTCGAGTATAGATCTCGAATAAAAACAGTGTTATCGTGGGTCAAACGGCGCGTGGCCTAGCTCCAAAGATAGAGAATGAAAAATGATGTAGATTGGTGGTGGAGGTGAAGGTGGACGCGCGGTGGTGTGGCGGCGGTGGCCGGAAAAGTGACCGGTGGTGTGTGTGTGTGTTGGTGTGTGTAGCGGCGAAGAGAGAGAGATAAGAAACCCTAAAATGAATTATAGTTGGGTATTTATAGGTGGGAGGAGTGAATGGGGATTACTAGCAAACCCTATCACTCCCTCGGGGACCAATGTCGTCAATATCTTCATATCTTTAACAAAACATGAACGGGATAAATATTACTCATTGTAAATACTTCTCGGGTGCTCGGGATTATTTTCATTAGTTTTATAATCGTTTTTACACAAATTTTGATTATAAATACGTATAACCTTTATTTTTATTCATTTATCAACCATATCTGTCTTGGTTTAAAATTGCGTTTTGTGATCCGATGCGCTCAAGGTCCCATTGGCCGATGCGTGATGCGTGATGCAAATGCGAGCGCAATTTAGACGCGATGTTTTTAGCATTAAAAAATTTTAAAAAATATTTATACATAGCATATTTTTACCAAGTACCATGTAAATGCAATAAACTAATAAATAAATTACTAAGTTACAAGTTACAAGTTACAAGTTATATCAGTAACAAAGAATCATAATTAAATCAATAGCAAAAGTCAATATTATAAAGTTTAGTCAAAGTTGAACAAGATATGAGTTCTAGCATTGAATCAAAGAAATTAACTCACTTTGTGCTTAATGAAATAACATATTTGATTATTATAATCAAAGAAGAATGTATGAGTTTACAACTTGAATCACGCACTTGGAGGAAGAAAACTATTCGATTATGCATTAAAGTAAAGAATTTACTCACTTTGTAGAATCAGCCGCACCACTAGGAGCTTGAATTTTGGATGTAGGCAAAAACTATTGCCGTCAATGTGTGTTTTATGGATGTCATTTATTAAGGTCCTCATTAAAATAGTTAGGCTTCGTATAAATGGTTTTATTTTTACAAATCAACCCAAATTCCAAATTGCGCTAATTGCGACTATTGCTAGCATTACACAAATGCGATAAATTGCGGTCAATTGCGAGCGCAATCTGGAATGGCGTCGCATTAGGTACCATGATGCGAAATTTCAAATGCAATGCAATGATGCATGCAATTTGCGCAATGATGCGCGCATTTTTAAACCAAGCTTTACGTTCTTACTATTTGTTGTGCCAAGTCACGCAGTGATGCTTACTAGGAAACTAGGGATACTCACGACTCACGCATAAAATAAATAAAATATATTAATAACAAGACCCGAAATTACCAGTTGTCACAGTTTCCTATCACAGCAATTCAAATGCGACGTCGCATCTTATTGCCTTTTTTTGACGAAGTAATGTATGAAGCGTCAAAAGGTATCTATGCTAATGCTTGTTAGCTTCACATATATTAAACATGTTGAAACCCTGCTGGGCTGTTATGTCAGATCTTACTTATAAAGAGCTTTGCCTGATGAACTCAAACGTAGTCAAATGGTAAACCCAATATTTCATTCAAACTATTTACTTGTAGGATATTGTACTCAGGTGAATGATGATCCACCAGTCACGGATACTATCACACAAGAAGATCCGTATGCTTTTGTTTACAACGGTATCCCTGGAGAACATCGTGTCTTGGCAGAATGTTGTACATGTCCTCATTGTGGAGCAAAACGATTTAAATTTGAGTTTCCTACTTTTTGTTGCATAAGTGGGAAGACAAAGTTGGTGTCCCAGGACATTCCCGAAGAGTTGTACGATCTTTTCTAGGACAGCTAGACAAATATAGAGTCACTTTGAATGCATCAGTGGAGCTTGACCAAAGGGAAAGGCAATACAATAGGCCCACGACATCAGAGGTTAGAAGATAGTTACTTACCAGCCTTATTGAATTAATCATTGTGTAATCATGCTATACACAATATTAAGTTTTATATGTTGTTATAGGTTGCTGGTATATGGGTTGAAGGTAATAACTACATCAGTGCCTATGAGAGAGATATTGTAGTGTATGGGGGTCTGAATTCAGTCAAAATATTCAACCCTACTTCGGGTTGTGAACCGAATAATCTTACTCTTATGCTTCTTATGTAATATTGTAAACATGAAAGACCAAACATGTTAGTTAGAAACTTATAACCGAAAGTTAGTTATAGAATGGTAGTTATTTCGGTTAAGAAAAGTGAAGGGACGCATCGGTTCATTACTTCATTTGTACCGATTCACACCCTATATATATGTATGTAATACTCGATTGTAATGGTTAGACAATTAGACAAAATATTTACTTATTCATTTCACTTTGCAACTTATAATATCGATCTAGTTTCGGGACAAGATTTGGCATCAAGAGCAAGGGTTATTACACGTTAACAATTTTGTTTTCTGCATAACAAAAACCTTAACGAGAAGCCATAGAAGAACACTATGAAAAAGAGAAGAAACATCCTTGTTTTTTCAGTGGCGAACGGTTTGGTTCTCTATCTTCCAAAGAAACAAAAAACTTAAATAAGAAGAGACGTAAAGGAGATAGTGCACGATCTGTTTTGCGTAGAAGTTGCAAGCGTTCACATCAAACGATATTGGTGGGATAAAACTTTGTTGGCGACAACGAAGGGAAGGAAGAGACTCTTGGCGTATACAAGGAGATGTGTAGAACAAGAGTAGGAAGCGCGAGATACTTTTCTTGTGTGTTTGCTATTAACGCGACGTTGGAACAAGAAAGGAGACATATCGTTTTGGATAGAGAACGAGTAGAAAAGCTTTGTGCAAAAACGGTTGAAAACAAGATACAAAGCAACATAAGACGCGGGAATTAAAGCGCAAGGTACGTTGTTGTGAAGATAGAAAGCGTATACGTGGAAAAAGAAAGAAAGGAGTACTCAAGGAATTGGTGTGGAAGAGTGTCGGGACGACACAAGAACAACAACAACGAGAGCAGAAACAAAGAGGGATTTGTTTCGGTGGAACAGAATCAGAAACATAAAGTTTTTTTGATTCGGTGTGGTGACCAAGGCGTGGTACCAAGTTTTTGTGTGTAGGAAGGTTTTGTATTTCAAAGTAAAGAAGAAAAGAAAGACAACGAGTACGATACGTTGTGGAGACCGAGAACAAAACAACACACAAGGAGAAAAGCAACGTGTAGTGTGGTATAAGAAAAAAAATTTGTTTTGTTTGTGTCGAATACAAATAAATTCGACAACACAACAAGAACAAAACAAGGAGACCGAGACTTTTGGTTGTAAATTCAAGAGAAGAATTCGAAACAACAAAGCAAGGAGGCTGTAATTTTTGTTTAGACTCGTTGGCAAGGAAAGCAATTCGACAAGGAGAAGAAAGAAGGAACCGTCGTAAAGTTTGGTTAAAAAAACAAACAACAACAACAACAACAACGACAAGGCAACAAAAGAATCTGAAAGTTTTTTGATTGTAGGTTGAAGTCGAATTTAAAGAAAAGGGACAACGAGGCAAGAAGAAACAAAAGGAACAAAGTGGGAATAACATCAAACGTTGGTGAACGAATATCACTAACGAGACAAGGGAATAAATCTTGTATTCATAACAAATATCGAGGTCACAAGTTACATTTTTTTTTTGGATTTCAATTATATTAGAATAGTATAGATTTATTAGTTTGTACTCTTAGGAAATCCCGAGAACTATTACTGATCCCGTATTATTAGGATTCGCGGAAACTAAATATATTCCCATATTCAGAGATACCATACTAGAAAAAAATAATTCCATACGCACTAGAAGGTGAAGATAATAAACACCTATAAGATGGTTGGCGATGATACAACAAACAACAACAACACATCAAACACTGTGAAACCCATAACACCTATTGCACAATACCAATGCCCTAAGTTGAAAAACACAAATTACACAGTTTGGGCTATACAAATTATGGTTATACTAGATGCACATGGTTTGTGGGAAACGATAGAACCTAAGGAAAACACGCAAGTAGATGATAATAAGGACAAGGCAACAATGGCCTTGTTATATCAAGCGTTGACCGAAGATGTAATTTTACAAGTACCAAGTTGTAAGACGGCTAAGGAATTATGGGAATCATTAAAGAAAAGACATGTTGGAGAAGAAAGAGTGCAACAAGCACGGTTACAATCATTGATGATTGGGTTTAACTCACTTCAAATGAAGGAAGATGAGACGGTGGATGCATTTGCGGACAAGTTAAACGGCTATGTCACTAAGGCAAAAGAACTAGGGAAAACATTGGATGAATCACTCTTAGTTAGAAAACTATTAGACTCCACACCCGATAGATTCATTCAGATAGTAGCATCCATAGAACAAACAAGTGATCTAGACGACATAACCCTAGATGAGATCACTGGAAAACTCAAGGCGTTTGAGGAAAGGATAAAACTCCGAAAGCAAGGACAAGTTGAAAGCCAAGAGAACTTACTATTCGCACATGGCGAACACTCGGGAAAAGGAAAGCGATTTAAAAAACACGGAGGTAGATCAAATTATTCACGAGGAAACTGGCGGAATAATAAAACCAGAAATAACTCACAAGGAGGAAACTTAAATCATAAAGGAAATTCAAATAGGAATACAAGTGAGAGGGATTTGAGTAAAATAAAATGTTTCAAATGTAACAAGTTTGGACATTTTAGAAAGGATTGTAGAGGAACATCGACAACTCAGGAACAATCAAACCTTATCTTAGAAGACGATGAACTATCACTATTAATGACTACGCACGAAACCGAACACGAGGAAGTGTTGTTGAATGAAGGCCAAATTCAACCAGGAAAATATGCTTCAACGGATGCAAGCATATGGTATTTAGATAATGGTGCGAGTAACCATATGACGGGAACAAAGAGTCATTTTAGGGATATTGATGAGCATAACAGGACGAGTACGTTTTGGAGATGGATCGTACATACAGATAAATGGTAAAGGCTCTATATTGTTAGGTTGTAGAAACCAAGAACAAAAGATAGTATCGGATGTATACTATATACCAAACCTCAAGAGTAACATACTAAGTCTAGGACAAATCACGGAGATAGGTTGTAAGCTCATAATGGACGAAAATAAACCGACTTTGTATGATAAGAGCATAAAGTTGTTGATGAAGGTAGAACGATCTAAGAATCGACTTTACAGTATTAGACTANACGGCTAAGGAATTATGGGAATCATTAAAGAAAAGACATGTTGGAGAAGAAAGAGTGCAGCAAGCACGGTTACAATCATTGATGATTGGGTTTAACTCACTTCAAATGAAGAAAGATGAGACGGTGGATGCATTTGCGGACAAGTTAAACGGCTATGTCACTAAGGCAAAAGAACTAGGGAAAATATTGGATGAATCACTCTTAGTTAGAAAACTATTAGACTCCACACCCGATAGATTCATTCAGATAGTAGCATCCATAGAACAAACAAGTGATCTAGACGACATAACCCTAGATGAGATCACTGGAAAACTCAAGGCGTTT
>LBNU01003670.1:55907-73337 GCA_014162995.1 Artemisia annua | reverse complement strand
CGGACCCGGCACAACCTAATATAGTGAACTCGTCTTAATATCTAATTCGAAAGCGTATATACCTCCATAAATTTACTATTCTCAAGTATGTCCCATTTTTAAATTTCAAAATCTCTTTATTATATCTATTTATTGATGTTTGGTATCATGCATCGTGTGTGCAGTGGTGACACGACATCGACTCAAGTGAACTCACGCCAAACAAATTACCAAAACATAAACGGCTCACAAAGACTAGGTCGATGTCAAGTGATTAAGTCTAAAGTTTAATAAGTTATTCAAACGAATTGTCGGGTCCTTATCGAATTCGTCAACTCGATAAGTCTAACAATTTCTTCGTCTCACTTATTATTCCCAAAACTAAATCACATTATTCGTTGAGTCGTAAAGATAAGTTGTTCACTAATAAGTTTCCTCCGACATGCTTATTGGTCCTCCGATAACCATGTGGGTCGAATATATTAATGTCAACTGATCCGTAACTCGACATTAATTCAATATAAACATTACTATTTCCATGAATGGTATTTCTCGATTTGCGTTCCTTGAAACATTAAGGGCCCTTTTGGTATGATGGTTTTAAGGGGTTTGGACTTAAAGATGATTAAAAACCTTTGTTTGGTATAAAAAGTGGGTTTTAAAATTGGGGTTCAAACCCTTCAACTCTACCATACTCAAATCCTTGCCTTATAGGTGGGATTTTTGTGGATTAGGGACCCACATATCTTTCTCTCTATCTCTCTCCTACTCTTTACATTTAAATATCATTAATTGAATATAAAATTTATATATAAATTTATAAAATAATAATTTATATTTGTATAATATATTTTCTCTTTCTTACATCATATCAAAATCCTAAACCAAATCCAAATCATAATCCAAATCCAAATCCAAATCCTAAACCCGTCTACAAACCAAACGGCCCCTAAATAACTCGTACATATTCCATTTTTATTTCGTTGACCATTTTCTTTTATTTATAGAAATATTAAATAACGTTTTATTTGTCATTTAACATTTTCCTTTTTAACTTCAAAATATTAAGTAACAATGTACTCGTTAGTTAATATTTTTAAGTTTTCCATTATTAATGTCATTTACGTTTCCAAGTTAAATATGTAATGAGTTATCTCATATTTCAAGTCACCATTCCGAGTCTATACAATCAGGATGCGGTTGTGCTTAAGGCGCTTAATTTCACGGTCCATGACCTCAACAGGTTCCTCGGTAAAGTTCAAACTCTCGTCAATTCGAATCTATCTCAAAGGGATAATCGGAGTCTCATCGGAAAGACACTTCTTCAGATTGCTCACAGGGAAAACGTTGTGCACACTGCTCAGTTCGGGTGGTAGCTCGAGTCGGTAGGCTACCGGTCCGATCCTATCCAGGATCTGGAATGGTCCTATATAACGAGGGTTGAGCTTCCCACGCTTGCCGAAACGTATCACCCCTTTCCATGGCGAGACTTTCAGCATAACTCTGTCTCAAACCTGGAACTTAAGAGGTTTACGTCTCTGGTCGGCATAGCTCTTTTGTCGATCACACGCTGCCTGGAGACGGTTTTGAATCTGGACTATCTTCTCGGTCGTTTCGTAGACGAGCTCGGGACCAGTGAGTTGGCTGTCACCCCACTTCGGTCCAGCAAATAGGAGATCGGCATTTTCGGCCATACAACGCCTCAAGTAGGAGATAGTCAAACTATTGCAATAAAATTCTAGTAATAAAAACCGATTTTGGGGTGTGATTCTATAAATAATGGTACTACCAGGCCTTGGATGATGATCAAAGGATAAGGGGTTGTGTGATGGCTTTCCAAGCTTGAAGTAACCTGTGACAACACAAATGGAAACACTACGTTAAGTGATGTGCAAGGGTTGGACCCTGCGAATCACCTCCGGCTGAGAGTAAGTATTTGTTATGATGTTATAAGTGAGTAAAGTAGGTGTTGAGAGCATGATCAAACCTCTGTGATCCACCAAGATATTTATGAGTGATGAAAATAGGCTTAGGCAGGCCTCTACATGAAATTCCGAGATCATGGAGGTGTCCCATGATTTTAGGTGATAGGTAGGTTAGTGTACCACGATCCCTATCTTGGTTAGGAAGCCTTGATATGGTGGAAATCGGCCTAGTCTAAGCCATCCTCTATGTCACTGTCTTCGAAAGAAACACCTTGGAGGGTATTAGGGCTTCGATTGGCAGATTCCCATATTGGTAATCATCACGTAAGGATGATTTTATGCCAGAGGAGACTTTCGGAGGTTAGCTCAAGTCTTTTGGAGTACAGTATCCGAGTATGCTCGAAGGGGAGGCCTTCGAGCTGTTCGGAGGGTACGTCATCAAGCCCTAGTCGAAAGTGATACATATACATTAAAATGTATTGCTTCGACTCCAAACAACAACCATCTTCACAGCTTTATACGTATCTACCAAAATGTGTTAAAACGAGTTTATGTTTTAGTTTTATGCTTTCATTTACTCACTAAGCATATTGCTTACGTTGTTTCATCTCATGTCTTTTTTGGTGAATTAAGTGATGATTATAAAGATGAAGACAATGGGCTTATGGGTAACTAACAGTGAAACTCGAAATCGGTAAACAAGATCTCTTCATGCCTCCTTTGATAAAACTCATAATGCCCAAAGAGTTTTTATGATTATGTAAATAATTACTAGATAAGTGTCATGTGTTCAAGTTATAATCGTAATTAAAGTGCAGGAAAGGGAGTGTTTATCACAAGGCCAAAACTTCCCATTTTCGTATGTAATGGGTCCAAAAATGTTTGAAACTACTTTGTGTCATTTGACTTATGTTTAATAATATGTAAGTTTAGTTTGTTTTCAATCGTGGTTTCGGAAACGGGTCAACCGGTATGTTCATAAATCAAGTTGTTAATGTTATGGTCTAAAAGAGAGTGTTGGTGATAACTCCCTTGATTTGAAAAAGTAAAGTTTTTGCGCTTCCAATTTACGAAGATTGTATTTATACATGTTATTTATATTGTATGAATTGTGCATGCAAAGTTTCATAAATTATCGAGTCGTGTAAGTCCGTTTTCCAGAAAATGAACTTATGCATGTCAGAGTGGTTTAACTGCTGATAGGGTTTATGCAACCGCCGGTTGGGATTTTATTACCTCTGATTTTTGGCAGTTTGATTTAAATTTTATTTATTTACGGGCTTTTCAAGTTGGTATCAGTGTGATGGTTTAAGAGATTTAAGTGTCTACCGTTAGTTGGGTGTCAAAACTGTAGTTAGTTGTGCCTTTATTAACAACAAAAGCATAATATGTTTTTTTGGGTAAAAGGGTTTCACCCTGGTAAAATATATTAATCACAAAAGACAATTTAAGTACAATGGAATGCGGCTGAAGTGCCACATTAACCTCAAGTAATGCTTGAACAATCTCTAACCACTAATCGCTAGTGACATGCCAAAAAGCATAATATGTTGTAGTTGCTCAAGCCTAAAAAGAAGCAGTATTGTTGAAGATGTTGTTGGTAGAGCTAGAACACGAACAAAAGAAATTACCTTGTTTTGTTACTGCATTGTATCTAGCAAGGAATCTAATATTTCATTCAAAGACAAAGCCTATACGAGTTCAGTAACACTTCATTGGTGAGAAAGTGAAAGAAGGGACTGTGGATATGCAAAAAATTCATACCGATGACAACGTGGCAGATTATCTGACGAAAGCAATAGACCGTGACAAGTTTATATTGTGCCGATCCTCATGCAGCCTAGCTAAAACGTAAGTAACTTGAAAATGGCAAGGAGGAATGTCGTGTGAAGACTCATTGAGCCTCAATCTAATTTCAATTGCAAATTGTTTAGTGTGATAAGATACTTTAATTAAAAGCCTAGAATTATTGATGGGGAACTTACACTACAACTTGTGGTATGATATGTGGATTGCAATGCAAGCTTTACGTACCCTTAGGTAGTGTACCTAATCATTGCAGTGTAGTATAGGCAAGTTCAGGGAACTTATCGTTCTTTAGAAGGATAATGAAGTGGGCTAGTAAAGAATGATGAAATCATCTGAGGGACGAAAGAAGATTGTTTTTGGTGGTGTTGTATATTTTAGAAAGCATATAAATGTCGGATTTTTGAGATTTGGATTTTAAACCAATATTAACCAAAAGACAAGAAAATTAAATAACAAAAGGTAAATTGGTGAAAACTTATATGCAGGGCCGGATTTGAGCATGTGCGAGATGTTCAATGGCACAGGGCCTCCAAATTTATAGGGGCACCATGATTATAACCAACAGTGCTTATGTAATTCGATTATTAGCATAATACAGGGAAGAATATGTTTAGAAATTTGATTTATCTCGATTCACACATGTATGCAGGGACGGAGCTAGGGGGTTTTCGCGGGTGCCCGGGAACCCCATGGATTTTTTTAGTGTAGTGTTAATTTTTGAAAAAAACATCTATTTTTCATAAAGTCATCTTAAATGCACCCGGTCCATCGAAAGATGTTTTTAGTATTAGTGTCAATTTTTTTTGTGCAGCCGGTCATATTTAGTCCTGGTTCCGTCCCTGCTGATGTATGAAGAAAACCAACGGGTTGAATTGATTTTCAAAATTTTGAAAAAACAAGGGATAAGCATCTGGGTGGAGCAAGTCAGGAAGATAACATATAATATGAAAATAATTATCACAAAAAACACATTTTAAAATATTTTACAAAAACAAACACTTTAAAAGGCTTTTACCAAAATTGACACATCGAGCAATATCAATTGCTTGCCACTTTCCTTTTGCTCGCCTGTTTCATATATGTACCTGAATATATCTTCTATCTTTCAAATGGGGGGCGAGAAAATACAAAATGCTCGGCAACATTTTTGGTCCACACAATGTCATGCATGGCGAGCAAAATAGGTTGAGCAAAATACATTTGCTCGTTAACTTTAGTTTTGTATAAGAAATATAGCGAGCAAATGATAGGGCGAGCACACCAATTTGCTCGCTATAGACACGTGTAATCATCTAGACTGCTCACAATGTCCACATTTTATCATACGGGGACAGGCGAGCAAGAAAAGTGACGAGCAAAACTCATTTGCTCGCAATGTTCATTTTGGTAACTCAGGGTGTATTGTGTTCATTTAAAAAATTGAACACTATAATATGTGTTATTTATATTTTAGACCTTATAGTTTACAGTTTTTCCATTTTTATCTTAATTCTTTATTTACTTCTCAAACTAGTGCTTAAAGGTTTAAAACATGACGGTTTTAACCCAATTTTGAGAAAATCATTACCAAAATTATAATACGTTTTGAAATCACTGAGTTTTTTTTATGTATCGTTCAATATGTTTTACAATGTTGTTCATATTATTTATGTGACAGTTTTAGATCATTTGTCTCTGTTTTCCTATTATTTAGACTTGATTAAAACCATTTTTCTTATATATGCATAAAGTTTTTGCGTTCTAAAAGTACACTATAATTTTGGCACAGGGTTTCCAAAAATCACAGGACGTCCCTATGTGAGAAATGTCATTCTTATGGGGGCTCCTTCGTATGCTAAATATCAATCAATTTGACTTTCCTTGATGTCGTTTGGCATGAATCATGTGGGATATTGGTTATTTTGTTTGGTTGACAGTGGGTTGGGGTCCTATGGTTTTTATAACATATATTGTATTGGTTTAGTTTTAGTTTTAGTTTTAGGGGGTTTCTTTCGGGTATGTTCTTGTAATGTCCCATTCGGGTATTGTTTGGCTTGTAATTTGTATTTTTGGGTCGGGTTTTTTCTCTTTAGTCGTCTTGTTTGGAGATGAGAAATGCCGTTTGTTTGTATCGGTTTCTACGTGTTTTCAATGTACTACCGAAACCAGGATTTATCGCCATTTTCAACCAGGCTTTATAACTTTTTTGTAGTAGTGTTTGTTAAAATTATATAATTGAAGAACAAAAATCCAAAAAAGTGAGATGGGCGTTGAAAGCAAGTTGTAGCATTGAAGTCGCAAAGTGGTCACACGAATAAACACCCCCACCAAATAGCAATTTCCAATCATAAATTCATAATGTGTAGATCAACACATCATACTCAAATAATGAAGTGGGTGTATTAATTTGAGCAAATATTTTAAGAAAGATAAGCAACATAATCTATTTTAATATATTTTAACCATGTTTTGTAGTCCCTACATTGATACGTAGTGGTTTTGATTTTTGAACAGTATTTTTGTGAAAAGCCTATCAAGAAGCTACCTAACAAAAAAGATTATAGAATGATTAGTAAGGTGCTGCAATGGTGTTTGTCTAAGCTTATATTTTGGGTTTAGACTTATATATTTCTCAAGCAGCTTTATGAATTATTAATAATTTTAAGCCCTCGTTAATTGTTTGTATTAGCTTATTAAGATTAATCGACAAACTCAAATGTTTGAACTCATATAGATAAAAAGAGACATTGTTAATGTATTTAAGAGTACCTTTATGGTGTGTTTGGCACAAGGCTTTTTAAAGGTTTATTAGGGCTAGAGCTTATAAAATAAGATAGTTTATAAAATAAGTTTTGTTTGTCATACTAGCTTGTGGAAACTTTTATAAGGCATAAGATTCTATAAGCTCAAGGCCATTGAAACGGGTTTATGGGGGTTTATAGTTAGTCAAATTGCTTACATACACTTCAACGAACCGATCAGTTTTCTACGAACAGAAACGGGTTTATGGGGGTTTATGAGAATTTCTGAATATCAAAAATGAAAGTGTTTATAAGAACAAAAGAAACAAAATCAAATATCCGTTTAATAACCTATACCAAGTATCAACCAATGATTCCAATAATAACCTATTTGCTATTTGTACAAATATTCGTGTACTCGTACGAACAGAATATTGATAGATCTGGAGGATCTATTCAACGTGTGATAAGATACTATGGATGAGTATCACAATAAATGATCTATGTCATGGTGAGAACGGGTTGAAATGAGGATATTATTCGAGGGATCAAAGGGTTAGGATGTCAATGTTGCTTGGTCCGGTGACCTCCTGGTATTGCTAGCTTTGGGTGTTTCAAGCTTCAACTTCCGGTGTTGCCGAAAACATAGTATCGGGTGTTACTAACTTCAAGGTTTTCTAGTTGGAGCCTGCTAAGATGAGCAAACCGTTAGCCTCGCCACGAGGACCCACTCGTGAACAAGCTCCGCCGTAAGAATAAGTATCAAGTTGAATAATAAGAGAATATAAGTGAAGTAGAATGTGGTAAATGTTTACATCTAATGCTTACTAAGTGAAGTAGTCGAAGGGTATTTATGATACTCTTCGGCACACCCTTTTACCAGTCAGTTTTGTGGTTCGGGCTTGTCTCGCGGTAATACGTTGGCCTTGGCTATCCATTTGAAGTCATAGGATGAGACGAGGTATTCTTGGTGTTATGCTTCTTACTTCATGGTGCTTGTTCTTCGATCCACCGGCTAGCAGGTTGTTCCTTTCAATATAATAATGTCTTCGAAACTAACTGGGTTCTGCCCAAGGTCAGTGTCTCCAGAGGACTGTTCCGACATTCGAAAGACCGCTTTTGTTGCTTATGGATCGGGTCCGGTACCAGACCATCAATACATCGTCAAGTCCCCAAGTCTAGTATTATCGATTTATCGGCTCCATGCTCGGTGATGATGGACTTCAATTCTTCTCTATGGGTTTTTTTCTTTTTTTCTTTTTGGGCTTTCGCTTCTACCGACCCATTCTTGTCCGGCCCCGTTATTGTGGCTCTATTTTAACTTTCTTCTTCAAGATGCTTCGTTGTTAAATCTCGTCCCTTGATTTTCCAACTTACTGGACACGTGCATGTTGCCTTTGTCTTTGATTTTCCTGTATCCCAATGCGTCATTTCCTTTCTTCTTCCAGTATCTCTCCTTTACCGGAGTATTACACTACTCATCTCTTGAGTCTGATGTTCGTGATTTGATCACATCCCTTTTTGGTTCGTGTAATGCATGTGGTGATATTTTCAATACTCCTTTCACAATCCTTCCATTGTCTGATATTCTTAGACATTTGTTAACAAAATTCATATATGTTTCTTTGGTTTATAGAACGCTAATTCTCTAGCAGATTTGGGTATGTCGATAAACTTTGATTATGGACTATCATAAGCATGCATGGTTAACATTTATTAGCCATTGTGGATGCATGCAGAAAGACCCAGTCACTACTCATAGAGTACTCAAGGTGACTTCATTTAAAAAACAAGCAATCCAAAGGAGATCTCCAAGTTCGATTCTCTAGTTCATTTTTGGTGGCTTGTTGTTTAAAAGTAAATCTAGTAAGCAAATTTTGTTCTGAACCTAGCTTGTGAGATTTCTATATATGGAAATTGAACATTGTAGGAGACGGTTTTCTTTTAAGTTTATAATAGGGATATTCGTTTAGGCGTTATTGTCATTACTCACTGTGACAGCATCATAAACTTTCACAATGTCATGTTTAAGCGAAAATTACGGCAGTGTCCCTGCCAGACTCACTGTACTCTATATACCCATGCTTTTTACACATCTCAATTCTACCCCAACATCTCAAGTATATATTTACGCGACATTCACATACATTACGTGTCCCAATCCCATTGAATGAAGAAATAAAAAAATAAATAAAACAATATTGACTTTTATAACATGTCGTGTACAAAAATACACTACATACACGGATCAAATTTAAACCAACTTTGACAATTGAAATAGTAGTGCATGTGTAATTATTTACAAAAAACACACTTTAACTATTTAATAATTACAACTTTTTTATATAACAAACTTTATTCGCCAAATATTTAGTAAATATCTATCGAATTCTTTGATGAAAAAAATATCGTTGCGAAGAGCTCTAAATTACGAACAAAACAAGTCCAATATTAATATGCTTTTGACGTACGTACGATTTTATAAAAAATGTTAAAGTTTGATATAAATATATTAAAAAAAAAGAAAAACTTTCAAAACACACTCTTAAACCACAGGGGCCAAAGACGTACAAAATTCTATAAAATAGGAATATCGTTTAGAAATAAAAACGCAAAATTTATAAACTAAAAACGGTATCCTTTTATTCATAAAACTAAAAAAGCTAACTTTTTTTTTATATAAAATTAAAAAAATTTATTCATAATTTAAAACATTACATAGAAAATATAAAACGTAAATGTACGTAATAAAAAATTTATGAATGTTTACGTTTTTATTTCGTACGTTTCAACCGAGGGCTAGTCATGTCTAGTTCAATAAAATGCTTAAAAAAAGTTTATGAATGTTTATATTTTTATTTCGTACGTTTACGTTTTATATTTCGTATGTAATGTTAATTTATAAATAAAATTATTGGTTTATATATATATATATATATATATATATATATATATATATATAAAGTTGCCATTTTTTTTTATGATTAAAAGGATACCATTTTTAGTTACGTTTTTATTTCTAAACGATATTCCTATTTTATAGAATTTTGTACGTCTTTGGCCCCTGTGGTTTAAGAGTGTGTTTTAAAAAAAATATATTTATATCAAACTTTAACATTTTTTATAAAATCGTGCGTACTTCAAAAACATGTTAATATTGGGCTTATTTTGTTCGTAATTTAGAACTCTTCGCAACGATATTTTTTTATCAAAGAATTCGATAGATATTTACTAAATATTTGGCGAATAGAGTTTGTTATATAAAAAAGTTATAATTATTAAAAAGTTAAAGGGTGTTTTTTGTAAATAATTACACATGCACTACTATTTCAATTGTCAAAGTTGGTTTAAATTTGATCTCGTGTATGTAGTGTATTTTTGTACACGACATGTTATAAAAGTCAATATTGTTTTATTTTTTTTATTTCTTCATCCAATGGGATTGGGACACGTAATGTATGTGAATATCGCGTAAATATATACTTGAGATGTTGGGGTAGAATTGAGATGTGGAAAAAGCATGGGTATATAGAGACACAGCAAGTCTGGCCAGGGGCACTGCAGTAATTTTCGCCATGTTTAATAAGATATGTCAGTAGACTGCAACCAAGTGACCAAATATACACGCTTTAATTTAGGGCTTATTTACACAGTTATAAAGTCGGTGCGTCCCATAAACTTATTGAGAAAGTAGACATAACAAAATGTTTGAATTTATCCTTTTAGCCTTACACATATTGATACCCGAATTTTCAAATTCGTGCTAATACGATACACTTTTACCGGAAAAAGTTACCAAGTTTGGAGCAATGAATGATATCATATCCTGAATAGGTAACAACATGAAACGACCAACTACATGATTAATTCCCGTTAGTAAGAAGAAGATTTGGTCACTAAATCAAAATAATTTAGTGACCAAAATTAGTTACCAATCATCACTCACTAAATGTCATTTATGACCATATCAAAAAATCATTACAACTAATGGCGACTGGAAAGCGGTCACATTATGATAATTAACCTTCTCATCACTAACTTAAATTCCTGGAATAACAAAAGTGGTCTACTTTAATAAGGTGACCAAATAAAGTAGTCACTAACACTTATTTTGAGCAAATGAGTTGAATTCTTCTCATTCATGTGATTCGTAGCCTAATACTTGGTCTTTTGGTTTGTCCTCAAACATGACGGGTTTACTTAAATGCTTAAAAAATAAATATTGTAATACTAACTATGGCTATAAGTGTATGATACATTAGCTTACATAATAAAGAATTATATCATATGCTTGTTGACTTCTTGTCAAGTTGCATATATATAATGCAAAACATTTAGACACAAATCATACGCCATGAAATTTCTCTAATGTAAAGCAAACGAACTTTAGTTTTAATGTATAAAGGGAATTGTAGTTCAGACTTTAGATTGCATGCATGCTTGTGTTTTATTTCATACTTTAAGTAATTATCAATCAATCATATAGTTTCATAACATATCCCTTATATAGACTAATAACTCATTTCAAATATATTTTTGGCAAAATTTGATTTTTAAAATATTGCAAACTGAAATACAAAAGTCTGGATGTCAAACGTGTTGACATCCGGACAGGCACGGAGCTAAACTTTTTAATTTGTCGATTGGATTCAAAACTAAAACTAGTATTAATTAGTTGGTTCCAAAAAAATACAATCAAACTAAATTTTCACTAAAATTACAAAAGTAATCTTCTTCATAGTGGTTCAGTTAAACTCACTCGACTCTATGTAGCTCTCCCCTGCATCTCGACCATAGTTATATAGTTTCAGTTCATTTTTTTTTTTTTTTTTTTTTTTTTTTTTTTTTTTTTTTAGCGGCTGAATCTAGTCATTCTTTTTAATCTTTAAGTTCTATTGTATTGTTGGTTGAGGATTTCAACAATAGATTAATGCTTTAACAGTAGCTAAAGTGACATTAGGAATTTTAGTACTTTAAAGCTGTTTACTTAGTTCGTTTCTTTGGATATTTGAGGCCAAAGCATTTAAACCGAAAGTTTATTTGGGTGGTTTGGATTGATTATGATCAACTTTGCTTTGGGTACAGCGTGATTATGTTTTATTAACCGAATAAACCAAACCAATTACCTATTTTAAACCGAAAAACAACCGTTCGAACACCCTATTCGGTCAATTAATTAAAGATTGTACATATGAAAAAGAAAGAACAAGTGCGGTTGACTAAGCAATTCCAGTTAAGAAAACGTACATCGATATAACACATCCAATACACACAAATAATGTATGTACATATGAGTCGGTTTATGTACTTTGCATCAAGCTTAAGCAATAATCTTTATCCCAAAAATGGAGAAGCAATGGTCAACTATGGAAAGTTTTTGATACATCTATAGTATGTGTGTCTTAGTATATATAGAAGAAGGATGTGTATGAAAAGATGTATCCAATTCGAAAATAAATAGAACAGTGTGTTTACATACATTGTAGCAATGAAAACAAGCAACTTGTTCGTAGATCTCGTTTTTTTGTTCTTGTTAATGGCAAGTAGTGTTTTATCCTATAACATATTTAACGAAGTCGTGTTGCCTACAAGTGTCATAGGACCTGAATCTGTTGCCTTTGACCTTGGAGGTGGAGGTCCGTATGTAACAGTTTCAGATGGTAGGATCCTCAAATGGCAAGGTTCCAACGTTGGGTTTGTTGATTTCGCCTACACTTCACCCAACAGGTTGTGCTACTTTAATTTCATACACACACCCTTTAAGCCTTAATTAATTTTAAATGCAAACTCATGCACCCTTGTCTTACTAGTGACTTGAACCCATAACCACCTGATTAATGGAAAACTTTTCTTGCACATTGGATACTGCTAAGGCCAGATAATTGTCGGTCGCCCTTCACTTCTACATATAAAATTTCATATTTAGGCTCCGGGAATTATGTATCAATGATTCTGGAGTAAATAGTTAGTCTTTATAACTGAATGTGCTTTAAAGTGTAAACTTACTAGTAATTATATGTTTTCTTTTTTCAGGACAAAAGAATTATGTGATGGTACAAATGATTTGGACTTGGGACCAATATGTGGGAGACCATTGGCTCTCAGTTTTGATTACAGAACCAGTGATATCTATATCACGGATGCTTTCTTTGGTCTACTGGTAGTAGGATTCAATGGTGGGCTTGCAACTCAACTTTCGACCGGTTACAAGTACCTTTCTGGAATCGATGTTGAGTCATATAGCCGACATGTTTATATGACCGACGCTAGCTTGACTTACGACATCAGGTAACTTCTGAAAACGAAACACTAACAATTCGTTATTAAAGTTACGCTGGGGTTTTTGATTGATTATGATCAACTTTGGTTTGGGTACTGGGTGATTATGTTTTATTTTCAAAACCGAATAGACCAAACCAATTAACTACGTTAAACCGGAAACCAACCGTTTGAACACCCTATTCGGTCAATTAATTAAAGATTGTATTGTCCAATTATAAAAGGTTATAAGGAAGAATAGGTTGAATAAGGGAGCATATGAAAAGAAAGAACAAGCACGGTTGACTAAGCAATTCCAGTTAAGGAAACGTACATCGATATAACACATCCAATACACACAAATGTACGTACATATGAGTCGGTTTATGTACTTTGCATCATGCTTAAGCAATAATCTTTATCCCAAAAATGGAGAAGCAATGGTCAACTATGGAAAGTTTTTGATACATCTATAGTATGTGTGTCTTAGTATATATAGAAGAAGGATGTGTATGAAAAGATGTATCCAATTCGAAAATAAATAGAACAGTGTGTTTACATACATTGTAGCAATGAAAACAAGCAACTTGTTCGTAGATCTCGTTTTTTTGTTCTTGTTAATGGCAAGTAGTGTTTTATCCTATAACATATTTAACGAAGTCGTGTTGCCTACAAGTGTCATAGGACCTGAATCTGTTGCCTTTGACCTTGGAGGTGGAGGTCCTTATGTAACAGTTGCAGACGGTAGGATCCTCAAATGGCAAGGTTCCAACGTTGGGTTTGTTGATTTCGCCTACACTTCACCCAACAGGTTGTGCTAGTTAAATTTCATACACACACCTTTAAGCCTTAATTAATTTTAAATTCAAACTCATGCACCCTTGTCTTACTAGTGACTTGAACCCATAACCACCTGATTAATGGAAAACTTCTCTTGCACACTGGATACTGCTAAGGTCAAATAATTGTCGGCCGCCCTTCACTTCTACATATAAAATTTCATAGTTAGGCTCCAGAATTATGTATCAATGATTCTGGAGTAAGGGGTCTTTTATAACTGAATGTGCTTTAACGTGTAAACTTACTAGTAATTATATGTTTGTTTGTTTTTTTTTAAGGACAAAAGAATTATGTGATGGCACAAATGATTTGGACTTGGGACCAATATGTGGGAGACCATTGGCTCTCAGTTTCGATTACAGAACCAGTGATATCTATATCACGGATGCTTTCTTTGGTCTACTGGTAGTAGGATTCAATGGTGGGCTTGCAACTCAACTTTCGACCGGTTACAAGTACCTTTCTGGAATCGATGTTGAGTCATATAGCCGACATGTTTATATGACCGACGCTAGCTTGACTTACGACATCAGGTAACTTCTGAAAACGAAACACTAACCAATTCGGTATCAAAGTTATGCTCGGGAGTTTTGATAAAGGTTTATTTTTGTGCAGAAATATAACACAACCAGGGTTTACACCCGACTCAACCGGAAGGCTCTTGAAATACGATCCATATAATCAAACAGTAACTGTTTTATTAAGCGGGCTTTCAGGGGTAGGTGGTCCCACTGCTAATATTCACCGAGACTGTGTTTTAGTTCCAGAGTCTGTGAACAAGACTATCATAAGGTATTGGCTGGAGGGACCAAAAGTAGGCACAACTGAGGTATTCCTTACTGATTGTGGAGACGTGAAAAATATAAAGCGGGGTGCAACTGATGGAGAGTATTGGGTGGCAACCTCGGTGTTGGATGTACAACAAGGGATAAGGGTTAATGAGTCTGCAACAGTGCTGGAAACCGTCTCATTTACACAGTTTGGGAACATGACTATTACTGTGGCTCAGGAGAAAAATAATGCACTATATGTGGGTTCGAGTCATGCTGATTTTGTCGGTAATTACACGAACTAAAATAGTGTAATCATTTCTTGAAAGGCCTTAACTCACTGTACTACTATAATATATGGTGATGTAACGACTGAAATATTTGTTTCACAAATAAATTACAATAATGTTTATTGTTAGACCTTTATTACAGTATCAAAATGCATTTTTTGCCTGTTTATGAAACACTAATTCTCAAGAGCCCATTTTGGTATGTAAGTAGACATGGTTAACATTAACTAGCCATTGGATGCGTGTAGAGTACGCCACTGCTCAAGGGTGACTTCCTTTGAAAAATAAAGCACTCCTTCGGTTCCTTCTAGTTCAACTTTTTGGTGGCTTGTTGTTGCAAAAGAAAAAATCTAGTAAGCCAATCTTAGTTGTTTTGACCCTCGTTAGATTTCTGTATTTGGAAATTTTACTTTGTAGGAGACAGTTTGCTTCGAAATTTATAACCATATTCGTTTATGAAACTTTAGGTTGTGGGCAGATTAGATGCTCAATGTAGGCTAGTTATTGTCCCTACTCATTGTGACAGAATCAAAAAGTGTCACAATGCCATGTTTAGTGACATATAAAATGTGTCGGTAGACTGCAACAAAGTGACCAAATATATACTCTTTTAAGGCTTATTTACACACTGGTATAAAGTCCGCTGTGTGCCTTGTAAACTTGTTAAGAAATTAGACACACTTTTTACATATATTTGAATGTGAATGTTTTCATTTAATACTTTTCCTAAAGATTTTTAGAAAAAAGTATTCATGTGAAAGAGAAAGAGAAAAATTATAAACTAGAAAGAATAGCTTGATTTACGTTTGTGTCATTTTGTCGTCATCATGATAAGCCTAAGTTTAGTCTATAGGATAACCTTCTGTAAGATGTGAAGATTTAAGTATCTTAATATAACAATATACATAATATAAACTTAATTTGAAACTGTGTGAACAAGGGTACGAGTAGGTGGAACGAAAATGTAGACAAATCATACCCTATCTTAAGGTAAATGCTAAGAGTGGGGAGACTGATTCCATGAGAATATAATGAACTTAAAGATTAGTTACCCATTTGTAATAACGTGATTTGTCACTAAGAGCATGCGCATTCATAATGCAAGTCGTGCGTTAAAGTGACTTTAACTCAAGTTAAACTCATGTTAACCATTGCGGGTGTTCAAGTGAAGAGCGCGTTAACACCAGAAGTTAACCCCTTAATGTTGAGTTAAGGTGGTGTTTGTAAAAAAAAATATATATATATATATATTCACTTTCCCCTAAATGAAAGGGTGTTTTTGTAAATTGTTGTTGAGTTAAGGTTGAGTTATGATTGCGGATGTGTTTTTTGAGTTAAGGTGAAAAGGTTAATGTGGCGCTGACGTGACACTGTGTTAAACTTTAACTCAAGTTATGGTTGCGAGTGCTCTAACAAATGAAACACCCAGTGAAAAAGTGTGTCCGGTCACCGATCATCACTCACAGATTGTCATTAATGCATAATTCATGATCATTAATAAATCATCAGTACTTTATTGATGACTGTTCAGTTGGTCACATACTCATATCATGATTATTAACCTTCTCATCATTAATTAAAATGGGGTTAATGATTTGAAAATATATCAAAATTGTCATTTTTGGTTATTCTGTGTAGCGTTTTTTTTTTTTTTTTTTTTAACACAAACCTTCTGAATTTCGTCTATTGTGTGTATTTTGTGACTATTTTACCCTTACTCTTTTCAAAGTTTGAAGGGTAAAATGGTAATTTTATATGAACAAACAGTCACAAAATACACACAATAGACGAAATTTAAAAGGTTTGTGTTTTAATAAGAAAAAAAAAGAATCTTACACAGAACAAAAAAAATTGACAAATTAAATACATTTTCAAGTCATTAGCCCATTAAAATATGTACCTGGAATGACAAAATACTTTAGCTATAAGTGTAACCATGAAAAGTCGTCACTAACCTTTCTTTTGAGCAAATGAGCTAAATTTTTATTATTCAAACCGGCCTTATGGGTTGACTCCGGCATATTAAAACATAAATCTTTTAATACATAAGTGTATAATACACTAGCATAGATAATACAGTAATAAATATTTAATGTGGTTGTTGACTTGTTATCAAGGACAGTAGTAAATTTATTATGTAAAGTTGATTATGCTAAAGGTTATTTAGATACAAATTATACGCCATGAAATTTCCTTGATTTAAAGCAAACGAACTTAAGTTTTTAATCTGTAAAGGTGGTTGTGTTTAGATTGTATGCTTTTGTTTTATTTCACACTTTATGTGATTATCAATCAATCATACTTCTTTCCAAAATAGAATTCAGCAACTTATCCCCGAAATATTGTCTTATAAACGTATAATTCTAAATAGTTTTGGCAAAGTTTGCCTTAGAAATATTGCAAAGTAAAATATCAAAGTGTGGATGTTATGTGTATTATGGTCTATTAAATATTGTACTCCCTCCGTCCCAAATTTATTGTCCATGATTGACTTTTTTAGTCTTTCTTCTTCAACTTTGACCTTAAATATTTGGGCAAATTACCTGAAAATGTATGCAACTTGCCACTTTTTCTCATTGTATGTAGCTTTCTTTTTTTTTTCCCAATGTGTCACTAAACTTGCTAAATTCGTCCATTTTGTGTAGCGGTGACTTGATTCACCTGCTGGAGCAGGTTAACCTAACGGTCGTTAGGTTTATCATTGCACCGTTAGTCCTTTAGACTAACGATCGTTTATCATGACTACATACAATGACAAAAAGTAACAAGTTAGATGACTTTTATAATTTTTAAAATTTATGTACGTTTTTTACACGTTTTTGCACACATTTTTATACAC
>LBNU01003670.1:14948-45849 GCA_014162995.1 Artemisia annua | reverse complement strand
CAATATTCTTCATCAGTGATGCCAGGTCCAAAACAATGACACAATAACTGCCAACAATCTTCATCTTCGATGTCATGTCCAAATCAATACGATAAATCATGGAGCATTTCACTAAATAATATTGCCTCCTTAAAAATCTTCCCAGGTAAAACCCATCGGGACAAACCCCAGGTAAGGAAAAAAGAGCACAACTATCATTTAGGACTCCTACCAATATAAGAATATTGGCCTTCAAATCTTCATGGTCATAGCACAAATAAGTCTTCAAATAGAAGTGAGGCTTCACCCCATAACTCAAATCTCTCTGATGCAACTTGAAAGACTCACAGCCCAACAATACCATAAGCCCAAAGATATACTTAAACTGAAGACTCATCCCAACCAGCATAAAGTTCAACAGTCCAGTAAACTCTTCAGAATAAAAGAAAGCCAAATTCACCTTAAAGATCAATTGGGAACCAGGCCCAAATAGACAGTAACTGGTAGAAGTCCCCATAACCATAATCACCCCAAAAACATTAAGCAAACAACCCTTAAACATCAAGATGTTAACCATATGCATAAACCAAACCTCATAAGACAACCCATCCATGTAACTAACAATAACCAAAAATCCCTTATCTCTCCATATAAACCACGAACAAATAAAATAGCCTTTGCACCAGAAAGTACCAAATCCCAACTTCTCAAAAAACTCATTGCAAATAGATAAAGGATTACCAATACCAAGGATAAGCCAGTCAAACTCTAAATAATGAGACCTAAACCTAAACATAACTATCCAAACACCATCTGAACTAGGTTCACACCATGTTGGACAGTTAATTAGATAAAAGGTCTCAAAAGTCACTACCATTAGCACCCAATACATGCAAATCCCACAATCATCTAAGCTAGGCTTACACCACTTAGGGAGAGCATATAAAAAATAAAACCAAAAGCTAATGGTAGAAGAGAAAACCTGGTACACACCACAGTAGAAAGAGAATCCATGCACCCACTTAGGAGAACAACAGATGATTATGCATCCACCATACAGAGGAGGACCAGCAACCTCCCTGATAATACTCCAAACATAGATAAAACTAATAACATTTTGATCACCAGACCCTATCAACTGACCCTCTTCATAATGAAATGTCACATAGAACCAGTTGTCCGTCAACAAGATCTTAGTCCCTACCATCATAGAGAAGAACTTTCTTCTTGCCCCTGACTTGCTTCACATGAAAATCCCAAATTTTAGTAGCATCAAAAACTTGACTAGAGGCTTTGATATTAAGGCCCATTAATCTAAGTCTAACAGTATCCTTAATTATCCTGCAAATAGCATCAAAGCTTCTAGCTTGATCTTGAAAAATTCTCAGGTTTCTCTCTTGCCAAACAAAATAAATGGAAGCTCCAATAACCAATCTTTGTAACACACTCCAAATGGACTTATTACAAGGAGTAGTAAGCATGAAACTGAGGATAGCAGACCAGCTATTAGGAGCTTTAAACAATTTAGCCATACTCTTAATTTCAGACCATATTTTACCTGTAAAAGCACACTCAAAGAATAAGTGGTTATGACTATCAGGAACAAGTTTGCAAAAAACACATTGCAACTCATCAGTCTTCTCCCACCCACACATCTTATCATGAGTCATAAGCCTCCCATGAATGGCCAGCCACACCATGAAAGAGTGTCTTGGGATACATTGACTATACCACACCAAACTAGCCCATGGAACCACTTGCCCACTGTTTCTGATATCATTCCACACAGTGGAAACAGAGAAATCTTTATGCCTTCCATACTTGGTTTTCCACATAACTTTATCATCTTTCCATACAAGAAGATCAGGAGGATCAAATAGAAGAAGAGCATCAAATTCATCAGAAAGAACCTTAGGCCATGACCAAACACCATTGAGAACTAAATCAGAAACCTTAGAATCCATGGACAAACCAGCTGAATGAATCTTTCTTCTAGTTATAAAACAATTCAAAGGACCCAAAGGATGCCAGTTATCAAACCATAAGGAAGTATTAGCCCCATTACCAATTTTGTGAATAATATTATCTCTAATAACACCTCTAAGGCTGAGAATTTTCCTCCAACTCCATGAAGCCTCTTGCTTAGCAGGAACCTCCCAAAAATTTCTACCCTTTAGCTTATACATGTGGACCCATTTCACCCATAAAGACTTCTTGAGAGTGACTAAGTTCCAAATATGCTTAGAAATCAAAGCCATATTCCAGTCCACCAGAGATCTAATCCCAAGCCCACCTTCCACCTTTGGCTTACAAACATCAGCCCATTTAATCTTTGCCTTACCCCTTTTGAAAACTCCGTAATTCCAAAGGAAGTCTCTCATCAGCCTTTCCACCTCGTTGGCTATAGACACAGGGAGGATGAACATAGAAAACCAATAAATTTGCATAGAGCTAACAACTGATTGGATCAATTGCAATCTCCCAGCAAACGAAAGAGACTTGTTCTTCCAGTCCATGATTCTATTTTTGACTCTATCAATTAAAGGCAAGCAATCAATGCAGTAGAGTCTTTTGGATACAAGGGGAATTCCTAAATATCTCACTGGTAAGTTCCCTACTTTCAAAGGCATAATCTTCAAAATATTGGCTTTAGTGGCGTCTTTAACATTGCCAAAAAACACAGTAATATTAGGAGACTAGGAAATAAACCAGAAGCTACTCCAAATTCATCTAAAGCTTGCTTCAAAATAGTGACAGATTTGCTATCGCCATGACAAAACAACATAAGGTCATCCGCAAAGCAAATATTAGTGAGCTTAAGATCTTTGCACTGCCAATGGAACTTAAAGTCAGGATTAGAATCAACCTGCCTCTTGATCATGAGATTAAGGACCTCCATAACAAGCGTAAAAAGGTATGGAGACAACGGGTCACCCTGTCTTAGACCCCTTTGACCTCTAAAAAAACCATGCATATCTCCATTGATGTTAATAGAGAAAGAGGTAGTAGAGATGCATTCCATAATCCACTTAATCATAACTCTGTGAAACCCGTAATTAATAAGACAAGCCTCCAAAAATTTCCATTCCACAGAATCATAAGCTTTGTTAATGTCGATTTTAAAGGCACACCTAGGGAGACCCTTATTCCTATGGTGACCCCTCATCAATTCTTGGGAAAGCAAAATATTATCACTAATGTGCTTATTGGGAATAAACGCACTTTGATTGTGATCAACCAAATCATCAAGACAACATTTGATTATGTTCATAATGATCTTACTAATAATTTTATAAACCACATTGCAACAAGCAATGGGTCTATAATCAGAGACCATTTTAGGGGTTTTAATCTTGGGAACAAGAGAAATAACAGTGGAATTAATTTCTTTAAGAAGCTTACCAGACTCAAAGAATTCCTTAACAGCTTTGCAAAGCTCCCCTCCAATAGTACTCCAAGTAGCTTTGAAGAAATGCGCTGAGAAACCATCCGGGCCAGGGGCCTTGTTGCCATCAATATCAAAAAGGGCAGCTTTGATCTCCTCATCCGAAATAGCTCTAATCATGTAAGCAGCTTCAGAAGCAGCCAACTTGTTAGGAAAAAGAGAAGCTGGATCATGGAGAGGCTTAACATTTGACTTACAACCATAAACACTTTGGAAATGAGACACAAACTGTTTTCCAACGTCATTTCCAAAGAAAGAAGCACCATTCAAGTCCTCCACAACAGAAATTCTTCCTCTATTAATCTTACCTTTCACAACATTATGAAAGTAGTTAGAACTCCAATCCCCTTCCTTCAACCAAGTAGTTTTGGCTTTTTGCTTAAGAAAAGATTCTTCATCTTTCAAAGCAGCTTTATAAGCTTTTAAGCAATCCAATTCATCTTCTCTCAGCTTATCAGAGTGAGGATCAATGACAAGAGAAGCCTGAATATTAGCAAGTTTACTTCTAAGAGATTTTAAATTCACAAATAAATTCCCGTGATCATAATTCAACTTCCTTAAAGGTTTCTTGAGCATCTTCAACTTAGATACTAAAGAAAACATAGAAAACCCTTCAACATCTTGACTCCAAACTTTCTTGACAGCTGGTAAAAATCCATCTTTACTAGACAGATAGTTGTGAAATTTAAAGGGTTTGGGTTTAGGCTTCAAAGCATCAGGAATGACCAAAGTAGCAGGTGCATGGTCAGATGTCATAAAAGGAAGAAAGTTAGCATAAGAAGAAGGGAAAACATCCATAAAGGCAACGTTCCCCATAACCCTATCAAGCTTCTTCAGCAGACCACCAGGCTTACCCGGCCTTTTATTCCAAGTAAAACTCAACCCATTCATGGCAATATCCTCCATCTCAATGTCAGAAACACAGTCTCTAAAATCACTCATAGCAGTGGTGATTTTGGAACTCCCAGTAGACTTTTCAGAAGCATCTAATGTAGCATTAAAATCCCCCAAGATAACCCAAGGGGAATCATTAACAACCTTACTAAACTTATGCAGAGATTTCCACAACCCTCTTCTCTCGACAGTGTTCACATGAGCATAAATGAAAGAACAATAAAATCTCAGACTGCCATTAAAAGACTCAACTAAGCAATGAATAACCTGAGGATTTTTATCTAAAACCATAAGATTAATGTGATTAGGGTCCCAACCAATTATAATTCTAGTACCCCCCACACAGGAAGAAACAGTTAGACACCCATTGCCAATTACCCAACACACGACTACAAACATTGGCCAACTTATTCTTCTTCAAGTGAGTTTCTAAAAGACCACAAAGGCTGTAATGCTCCTCTCTAAGTAACTCAATAACTTGATCCTGATTAGTGGTATTACCTAAACCTCTAACATTCCAAGCAAACGCTTTGAACCCCATTAAGAAACATTAGATTTTTGAGCTGCTTTATTACCCTTTACATCAGCAGCAGAAACATCAAATTCAGGCTTCATCTCATTAGCGCTCCCATCCAAATCAGACTCCACATCATCGTCTTCATAAGAAGGATCCAATTTAAACTTATGACAATTTCTATAAAAGTAATCCAATTGCTGAGTAGACCAGTCTAATCTCACCACTTTAGATGGATAAATACCTGCTTCCAACAATAAATCAACTTCTTCTTTCAAGTCAGACCACACATTATCATTATCTTTATCACTGCCACTCTGCTCCTTATCCAAGTTACCCTGATCCATAACAACATCATCAACCTCAAGAACCTTAAAAGCATTACTAACAGGAATAGACTCATTAGCAACAAAATTAGCAGAATTCTTTGAACCCGATCCTCTCAAAAGAACCTTTGGTTGATAAGAAGGATCCTTGCTAAGCTGAAGCAAGGACTTATGGCCCGGCTTGTAGTTTTTCTTCATAGGGTTAGCCAAAGGTGGCTTATTACCCACTTTCTTCTCTTGATACACATTACCATTAACATTACTTCTATTTCTCCCCATATAATAGTTATCCCTAGGCTGAGACTTGTTAAGATTATTAACATTACCATGATCAACATTAGCACTCCTCCCATTAACTTGTTTATTACTAGACTTCCTCTGAAAAACACCTTGAGAATTCCCATATTGGCCATTCCTATTTTGCATACCCACCCCATTATTAGGATTATTAGCAATAGGTTTGTTATTTCTACCAACTGTCGTAAAACCATCACTATCCATACCATTCACATTACCCATGTTTCCAGCCACATTCTTACTCTTATCACACACATTCTCCTTTTTAGCTGCCATTTCGTCTTCCGTCCTAGGTCTCACCTTGCAAGAAAGAGTGGTGTGACCAAATGTCTTACAGTGAGTACACAATGGAGGCTTCCATTGGTATTTAACTTCAAGTCTCCCAACTTTAGCAGGTCTGTTACCTAATGGAGGATACTCAATTTCCAAAACACTTGGTAATTCTTCATTTGCCGACACTTCCACCAAGACTCTAGCATAATCTAATTTCCCCGCTTTCTTCAAGCATCTCTCCTTAGTCATCTTATCCATAACCATAGGCTTTCCGACACCACTCATTATTTTACCGATCCCATTACCATTACAAAGCTCCATAGGAATGTTATAAACACACACCCAAATAGGTATAGAAGAAGGCTCTTTCTTATCTAACCATATACCAGGCTCCCAAATGTTCAACACCAACGGGACATTCTGCACCATCCACGGACCACAATCAAGAACAGTCTTCATTCCTTCTTCATTATTGAACTTAAAGTAGAAGATCCCAGAAGTAGTTTTGGTGATTTCCTCAACCCCATGAACTCTCCACATCTTCATAAGGTTACCCCTCACCACCCTATAATCCATAGAAGTACCTACAAAATACCCATATAACTGCAAAGAACAAGCCAGCCCACCCTTATAAACTTCATCCGCAGAGAATTGAATTCTCCTATTACCATTATCTTGAACAGAAACAGCACTAGGAGTATACTCCATTTTCAATGCCAACTCTTCACTACCCTGTTTTAATTTCTCAGCAAACCTATTAGCATCAGCAGTGTATTGGTTAGATAACACTGATTGCCCAAACCCATTTATACCACTAGTATTCCAAGCACTCCCAGCCTTTTGAACAGAAGATTTGACAAAAGGGTTGCTTAAATTACTCTTGCCAAACTGCACAGTGAAAAATGGACCCATAGGCTTCTTAAGTATACCATTACCCTTATCATTCCTACCAAACTCAAAACCACTACCAGACTTACAACCAGCAATGCCATCCAAATCACTAGTAGTCTTCACACCCGTATTCACCTCCTCATCCATACTAGTGTGTTCACTACTAGGGATTGAATCTGCTATTCCCACACCAGTCCCCGTCTCAGCCATAGCAATGCTATCCTTACTACCAGGCTGCAAACAGCTAGTATTATCACCCTCCTTCATACTAGTGTCAACAGAGCTAGTTTCTAGACCATTACTCTTAGCTACAGGTTTCCTCTGAATACTATCTAATGGGCTCAAACCTAAAGGAAGTTTGATAAACGACCCATCATTACCATTAGCCAAATCAATAGGATCAACAGACTTAGAGGCAACAATATTATCACAAGTGCTACCAATGGCAAAAGTAAGATTAGATTCAATAGTATCAGCCTTCAAATCAGGAAGAACAATACTAATTTTACCATCAACATAAGAATCATTACTAGCTCGTTTCCCAGACCTAATATCAGTAGGAGAGGGAACAGAACGTTTTTTAGACTTACCCCCATTATTAGAAGAACGGATGTTCCTTAAGACAGATCCAGCTCCAACCGAAGCAGAACCAGGTGAAGAAACCCTAATTTTAATACCATGGCGGTGCCGCCGAGCTTTACCCATCTTTCCTTTAGGTAACTGACAATCAGATCTCGCAAGTTGAATCTTATCCGGTGACATCCCGGTAAGCTCACAGAACTCTTGAACAAGAGGATCAGGAGGTTTATTATTTTCAATAGGCATAACGGAAGGTTTATTGAAGAAAGATTACAAGAGGAATTACAGATTTAGAAGGTGAGGATTCAATAAACAAATCGATTGTTGATTGAATATTTAGGGTTTAGGGGATATCGCCAATATCGCCAGAGAAGAGAGAGAAAAAAGAAAATTTTTAAGTCCTACTTTTTGTTTCGAAGGATTGTTGTGGATACCATCGTGAAGAAATTTACAATGCACACCGAACCGACAAAAACCTTGAGCAAAAAGGAAACATGGTTTGTTTACCTTTTCATTGGAGTTATTAGTACGCCGCATATTTGAAGTCGAGTTAGCCAACAAAACCATCGGTGAAGAAGAGCTAGAATCAACAAGAGTATCTAGTCCACGAGTCTTTAAACGCATCTCCTCCGTTGTAAGCATGGACCGAACCGTTTTAAGATCCGGAAAAACTTCACGATGAGCAATAATAGTTGAAACACCATCATACTTCGCGGGCAACCCTTCCAAGGCAAAAGTAACAATGTCATCATTGCTAATAGGAGAACCCAAACTGGATAATATAGTGGCCATGTTTTCAATCTTCCGAAAATAAGCATCAATGCTTAGATCACCAAGTTTTAGAGTACGGAGTTCGGCCTTCAAGGCAATAGAGCGAGAACGCTTATTGTCATTGAAGATGGAAGCAAGCATGTCCCATGCCTCCTTGGCCGTTTGAGGATCTTCATTGACAAGACGTTGTTGAAGCGTTGGAGACAAAGTAATGAAGATCCAAGAAAGAACAATAGTGTCAATCTTTAACCATTCGGCATCGGGAGCACTTGAAGTTGCATCATCGGAAGACTTGCCTAGTAAGTGATCCAAGATGGAATATCCTTTGCAAATATGCTTGAGAAAATAAGTCCAAGATGAGTAATTCATCTCGTCAACATCCAACTTGACCGGAACAAGGGTGGGAATGTTATTGATCGTCATTAGTTTGTCGGACAAAAGAATAACGGGTGGTGGGGGAGTCGAACCTGTCATGGTGAGAATGATTTGCTAGGGTTTTATTGAAGAGGATGAAAGAAAAAGTAACGTGGTAAGGAACCAAATCAAACAAAGTAAACAACTATGAGTCGACTGGTTATCAAACGGAACCAACGATCGACTTTAAGAATCCAGAAACACTTGTCGACTAGCTATCAAACTGTAGCTAACGATCGACTTTAAGAATCCAGACGACACTTGAAAAGTGTCACAAAACTGTTACAAAATCTGTCACTGAACTGATTAGCGACACTTTTTCTGTCACTGATCTGTCGCTAAACTGTCACTAACCGATCAGTAGAAACAAGAAAAGTGTTGGAGGAGCGACATAAAAATTTAGGGTTTATAGGGATCGAATTTTGGCTCTGATACCATGTAGGATAATAGGGTAAATTGTGTATCTCATTAATCATAAAGTGTGGTATATAAATACCCATACAAGAATGTTCTAGACTCGGGCCTTAGCCCATACGAATATTACATGGACTCAAACACTTAATAGATAAACATACGACTAACATATTAGATGATAAATAAGGCCCAAGCCCGGCATGTGGGGTTGGGTCCATTAGGGTTTCATTATGTATTGCCTATATATATCGTATCAATAAAACGTATCACCTACGGGGAATTATGTAGTCCAACATGGTATCAGAGACAGGTTTGATCCTCAGACCTAGGTGGCTAAGTTGAGCCGCCTCCTCTATATCACCCCGTCAAACACGTCAATAATTAAAAAAAAAAAAAAAAAAAAAAAAAAAAAAAAAAAAAAACACAGATTGTCGAACCTAAATCCCTGCTGCTATGTAATATGCATGCAACAAAGTAGGACAATTGCAATGAATTTATGGGAAGCAAGCCGCATGTAGTCTTGTTTTCTTGTATTCTGTTGTGACACTTATGGAAGAAGGCACAGCAAGCAGGTGGACGTTTGATCACTTATCGCAATCTCAGAAGATTGAGTTTTATTATTACTATTCAAAAGAAAAAAAAAAAAGAGTTATAGTTATTTTATTGGTTTGTTTGTTATCGATTGTTTCGTTACGGCTTTGTTACCAGTCGACTAAAGTGTGACCGTAATGAGTCCAGTCCCTAAGCTCGCCGTTGTACGGTGTTTTACAGGTCTACTTAGCCGACGGTTGGTACCAGGTTGACTAAAGCGACCGTTGGTGACGGTTCTTTTACAGTCGACTAAGTTATTTTCATTTATGGTTTTCTTTTCTTTTCTATTTGTACTACCCAGTCCGGAGCTTTTGCGATTTCGCCGCTCGGGACTGGGGGATATTAGCATGATAAATAAGGCCCCAAGCCCGGCATGTGGGTTGGCGGTCCATTAGGGGTTTCATTTATTATGCCTATATATAATCGTATAATAAAAGGTATCACCTACGGAGCATTATGTAGTCCAACAATATATGTATATAATACTATATATATATAATAACTATAGCACTATAACTATATATTATAATATACCTATATATATATATAGTATATATATAATATATGTTCTAGAATTTAGTATTAGAAGTTAAGTTTGTTAATTCAATAATATATAATAATTTCATCTTTGTTTAATTTTTACAAGGTAATTATTAATTAATTTGTTGCAATACACTTTGAAAACTTATTTATCTGATTATTACGTTATCAAACATCATAATTAAATCCAAACACTATGTTTTATAATCACGTTTTATAACAGCTAATTATCTAATTATGCGTTTTCAAAACTCATAATCAGTTTTCAATAAGCATTCACAAACACCCCCTTAAAACACGAGCATAAAAACATAACATACGCAACTTAAAAGACCAGCATGGTTAAAATTACTCAAATATAAAATTCTCACAATCTATAAAGTTGTTGTAACGAAAAACATAAAATTAAAAGATATTTATCGCCGAAAATTTTATTACAGGGTACTCGCCGCCGCATCATGCGGGTACCCTGCTAGTAAATTAGAATTAGTCTTACCATTCATCTTTCTGTTCTCCGTGTGCCAACAAAAAGACCTTGAATTGACGTCATAATCGGAAAGAGCTTTTAAACTCTTTATGTCATTACTTGTCTTCCTCTTATTCTTTGGTTTTCGATTAACTTGGGGAGATACAATGCTCTTCACAAATATAGGGGCACCGATATAGTCCCTAGTTTTGGGAAAATAATTAGCTACATATCTTGAGTCATCTGGTTGGGGGCATTCATTAAATTCCTCTCGAGATAAATTAAAAGAAATTATTACTCTCTTTCTAATCCTTCATAAACCAGTGAAGCGCTCCATTCCATAAGATACCAAAACGACTACTAGCAATTTTAAACTTCACTTGTCTAACAACTTTCCAACTATTCATTTTCAATGATAAAACTTGAAAAAGTGTCCCAGCCTTACCCATCTTGATCCCCATAACAACCTTGTAATCATCAGTGGATGAATCATGACCGAACCCCCAACATAACAAACGCCTGTCCATGATATTGTTAGAAATTTGGGGGCCCGGTTGGAGTTTTTTAACCTCCCTAGTTAAAGGATTGGCTACTAAAACTTGAGCATCTTCCGGAGAGACGCATGCAAGGCCACTGGAAAAACCAATAATATGCCAAAGATCCATGGTATGCACTGTCTCATTAGGCATACCCCAACGATATGGCATAATGATTCTTCTATGTCCAAGTTCATGATTATTTTGATCTTTATTCTTATTATAATCCAGATAAGTTTTAACAAATTAAAACAAGAACTAGATATCAAAGACAACCATGACTTACAAACACTTTTGCATCGGATTAGATCTTCACCAACCACCAACCAATCTCACAAGTATATCTTCACCAATCACCAACCAATCTCACAAGTATATCTTCACCAAAAGCATTATAGCATATACGAAACCCACTTGAGTCCAATCCACTCGTTTACGTTTTGGTTTCTCAGTTGATCAAGGAATACACATTTAGACCAAGGGCTGACATGCCAGATGAGATGAGAAAGGCATTGATGTAAAATTTTTATATTCTAGTATCTTGTTATTGATGCTTTTGTGGAACGTACTTATGTTTGATAGATGATACTTAACATTTAATTCAACTATTGGTTGTTTTTTAAGGTTGTTTAGTGCTGACCAATATCACCACCGTTAGACCAAAGGGAGTGGTCGTGACTGGGGATATCGTGAGCCAAGCTCACGCGCGACAACCAAAACAGACAAAAAAACTCACGCGCGACACATTGGGAAAAAGCACAAGTATGGTGACTGGCTCACCATAGTGATTTCGAATAAAAGTGGGCCCTATTTTGCAAGTTAACGTTTCATATAAAAAAAAAAAAAAAAAAAAAAATTATAAAATAAAAAATTTCCACTACCCAATTTTTTACTTATCAATTTCTATTAACTTCACTATTTCTAAACCCAACTTTAATATTTTTTATACTCTTATACTCTCAAAACTTTACTTCTCATTTTAGCTACAAAAATGTCTCAAGAAAACACTCTCCGAAACACCAACCGTCGACAACGAAAACTACCCAAAACACTCCCCCGACACCCGAAGGAACATTTGTTCTCGGAAATACTCCACCATCAACTTCCGACCACAACCATACTATCCTTACCGAAACCCACTCCCACAACAAAACTTTACCCAATACTCACAAACAAACGCGTTTAGCCAATTCTCCTCACAACCAAACGCGTACCCATTCGATAACCCCAACTACGCCTCACAAACCCATATGGGTGGTTCGTCATCACAACTACCCATGTCTCCCATTTCGTTATTTACAAATGAAGATATGTACGAGCCTACATTTTTGGACACTTTTTATGAAAACATCGCTCGTGAGGATATGTTAGCTAGCCTATGTTAAATTGCCCATAACTAGGCTTAAATCCACGCATTGAGGGGCTTCGAGCACGCATCCAAGCTATTACATCACCACCACCACCACCACCATGCACGGTGGTGGAATTTTTGGTTTGGTTTCGAGAACTTCTTTAACGAGCGACTACATGTGATGACCATGGTTTTTTTAGTATGTATATTAAAATCAAAAAAGAAGAAACAAAAAAGTGGTGTGAATTTGTGTGTAAATGGTTTTTGTTTTAGGTTGAAGAAGGGGTGGCGTGGGGTCGGGTTGGGTTTATAGGTAAAAAAACTTGTTTTATAAAATTTTTAAATTTCATAAAATTTTAATAAGAGCTTTTACTTTTAAAAATGTTTAATGTAAAATAAATAGGATTCCATTGTTAATTTTGCAGTATTTATTATAGGTGTTTGGTAATAAATCTAGTGATGGTGTAATAAATTGCTGTTGCGCTTAAGTGGGGGTGAGTAGTTTAATCACTATTGCGCCCAGTCTTAAGTCATGGATATTCATGTACATGTGTATATATTATGGTGTAATTTGGTAACATAATAGCCTAATTATCATTCAAGTGACGAAGTCATGCTATTAGTCATTGTCAACATATCACAATATGTCAAATATCTCATAGAAAATCTCAATTATACAGAAGAGCGCGGTTAGTTTTGTAAATCCGAATTTTTATGAAAATTTTGCTAAAGAAGGTTATGTAAAGTGTTTATTTTTTCTTTCATTTTCCCTTCTATTTAGTTTTAATCAAAGGAATACTTATTGAATACCATTTGAAAGCAAGCATAGATGTGTTCACAAAGTAAAAAAGTACACTTATGCCATTTGGAAGGACCAATGTCCATTACATGTTTGTGTTAGGTACCTATTATAATTGGATCGAAGGTGTTAGGTATGGTAATAGGTAAATTACAAAATCGTTATTACTCCCTCTGTCCGTAAATAAATGTTCATTTTGACTTTTGCAATCTTTTTTGTTCAACTTTAACCTTAAATAAACGAGTCATTCAGACCTGGGCGATGCCCCGGGCTTTATATGATGATATTATATATTTAAATTGTTATTGTTCAGCACAAATTTTCGTCATTTTGATCATAGATCTGTCATTTATTTTCGTCATTTTATATTTGGGACGTATTTTTGTCATTGTATATATAAGTTGTCATGGTAGCATACATTTTGTAAGCATGACACTGACGAACAGTCTCTTCTATTGATGAACCATTATTTTAATTGACGAACAACGTCTTCTATTGATAAACCATTTTTTTTATTGATGGACCATTATTTTAATTGATGAACAAATGTCTTTTAATGATGAACCATTGTTTTAATTGACGAACAATGTCTTCTATTGATGAACCATTATTTTAATTGACGAACAATGTCTTCTATTGATGAACCACTCTTTTTATTGATGAACCATTATTTTAAACCATTTTTTATTGATGAACCATTATTTTAATTGATGAACAATGTCTTTTATTGATGAACCATTATTTTAATTGACGAACAATATCTTTTATTGATGAACCACTCTTTTTATTGATGAACCATTATTTTAATTGGTGAGGAATGTCTTTTATTGATGAACCCTTTTTTTTTATTGATGAACAACTTTTTTTAAATTAAAGAACAACGATTTTTTATTGATGAACCACTTTTTTAAATAATGAACAACTTACTTTTTAAATAATGAACAACTTACTTTTTTTTATTGATGCACACATTTTTACTCACTTTTTTTGCTTCGCACTGAGTTATATTTACGTATACAACACACCAAAAAGCTATCCTCTTTTAATCATTTACTAAAATGATTTTTAAAGTTTCTATCACAAAAACCAACATGCGTATATTACATAACAAAAGAACCCATTCTCTCACTCATTCACAAACTATCATCATCTCCATCTTCCTTGTCTGTTATATTAGAAATAGAAATAGATTTTCTTAAATTAAATTATTTGAAAGACGGTCATTAGATTTACTAAACTTGATTATGATTTGTTAATTAAATTTAAATCTCATGTTTACTGTTTTCGTTATTTAGATCTGCTAATTACGATCCATTACTTGCCTCTGTATAACGAATTCATGGTGGTGGTGGTGGTGGCAGATTGATGTTTATGATAGATCCACTAGTGATGATGATGGCGCGCCAACGATGTGGTATTTTGGTAGGAGATCTGGGGAGGGTGGTTGGTGTTGTAACGGAAGTTTTCGGCATATTTGAAGGTGGTGGCGTCGTTGATCGGTGGTGGTGGTGCTGGTTGTAAAGGCGATAGCAGATGCGGTGGTGTTGTGTGTGTTTTTATGGTGTTTTTTTGATGGTTGTAATCATTTTGATCTGGTGGGAAATAAAGAAATGTAACAGATTATTATTTGTATCGGAATGACCAACATGCCCCTATGTTTAGATTTCCTCTTTTAATTTGATCGGATCATGATTTTTGATCGGACGGTTGTAATTACTTTTTAGGCTTTTTAAAGTTTTGCCACTTTGCAAATGATCGGCTGTCTAGAACTCAAAACCACAATCTGGTTATGCAGATGTGTGATATTGTGAATAAAAAATTAAGGGATAATTCAAAAAATGGCCAAGTTGCCCAATCGTCTAGCCTTTTAGATTTTAAAATTCCCAAAATGATTTTTGGGCAACTTTTTTAGCCAACCAGGGGACGCTAAGTGCCCGTTTTTTTAGGGCAACTTTTATATTTTTTGGGCAATTTTTTTTTTTTTTTTTTTTTTTTTTTTTTTTTGGCAACTTGTCTATTTTTGGAATTACCCAAAAATAAAAGGGGTGACTGACTGTATGATTTCTTTGTGTTGCGTTAAATCTCTTTAACTGCTTTGTTATAAAATTCTTCACTTTTGAAACTCGAACGCAACACTTTTTTACTTCTAAAGTCTAAACAACAATCTTTACATTGAATGCAACACTTTTTACCATCTAGTTCAACACTTCCATATATAAATACGAGTCATTCAGACTCGGGCGATGCCCCGGGCTGTATATGATGGTATTATATATTTAAATTGTTATTGTTCAGCACTAATTTTCGTCATTTTGATCATGGATCCGTCATTTATTTTCGTCATTTTATATTCGGGACGTATTTTTGTCATTGTATATATAAGTTGTCATGGTAGCATACATTTTGTAAGCATGATACGTATTTAAAATAGTTTATTGACATGTAATCTTTTAAGATGTATTTTTTACGTAATATTTTTTTGTCTATTTATTTTGGTATTGACTCTATCATTTTTTATTGGAACTAACTAATATTAATACATTGGGCTAAGTTATAACTATTTCTTATGATAGTCAACAATGCCCGTGCGATGCATATGTGGTGTATAGAAGTTTTCATAGATTTAAAATACGTGCGATGCACATGGGCTATATAGAAGTTTTCATAGCGTAATATTCGGCATTTATTTTCGTCATTTTATATTTAAGTTTTCATGGTGTCACACATTTGCTAAGCTTTATACGTACTTAGAATACTTTATTGAGTTGCACATGGGCTGTATATAAGTTTTTATATCGTAATCTTCAGAACTTATTTTCGTCATTATATATCTAAGCTGTGATGGTATCACATTTCTAAGCATGACACACATTTAAAATAGTTTATTAACATTAAAAGAGTATATGTCAAGATATTTTTTCAAGATGTTACATTGAAAAGAGTCTCTTCACATGTAATTTTTTAATATGTATAAGTTACATAAATTATTTTAAATATGAAGCGATGACATTAATGTTGGAGACCTTTTATATTCATCCACGTGCAATGCACACAGGTTTGGACTGCCTCAGGACCCATGCGATGCACACAGGTTGGATCTAATTGTTTTTTTCATAATGTTCGAGACTAATTTTCGATTCATGTTTGAAACTCTCATTTTTTTGTGAAAGAGGGACTTCGTTGTTCAAATAAATTACATTATTAAAAGCGAACTATAAAACAAATTTCCTTTTTAACAAAACTATAAAAACAAAAAACATTAAAGTGATTAGTATATTCAAGAGTATAAATTATAATTCGTATAATAAATTATAATTCGTATAGTAAAATATTGCATGTTTAATTTGTAACGTACTATTAATATGAATGCTAAGTATTCATCTATATTGACACCGGTGGCCGTGGCGTTGTTCTTGTTGTTGTTCTTCTTGTTGTTGTCTTTGTCGTTGTTGTTCATTGGTATTTTGCATGTTTTGTTCTTGATACAATTTTCGTGACTTGTCGATCTCTTTCTTTAATGTGAAGAGGTTTTTTGCAAAATGTTATATTTAAATGAGGCTTATATGTAATCTTTTAATGTGAGTAAGTTACAAAAATAATTTTTTAATTAATGCATTATTACAACATTTTTCCATAAACTATAATATTGAATTTGGAGCATTCATTAGTAACTCATTCTAAGTATTTACAGTATGACGACATGAATCACATGATCTCAAACTCAAATGAATAATGCTTACCTCGTGATAGGTGTAGGATAACATTTGAAATACAATTTTCTTCTCCTTTATATACTTCTTCGATTTAGAAGATTCTCATTGTTATGATGATAGTGTGAAGATATTTTTATTATATTTTTATTATATACTACCATTTGCAATAACATCGACATAATTTACACAGTCATATCAAATATCAAAGTCACGCAATATTCCAAGACGTTTAATTAAGAAAGTGACATTAAAACAACGCAAGACAAAAAACTACATTAAGAGCAAAAATATTAAAATGCACCAACAAAGTGTAGTAATAATTATTGACTAATAATTGAATGCTCGTCACATTATTTTCAATAAACTTACTTGCTAACGAATCAATAGTATTAGCCCGTTTATCGGTATTACATGAAGTAAAATATTGCATGTTTAATTTGTAACATACTATTAATATGAATGCTAAGTATTCATCCCACCGGTGGCCGTGGCGTTGATCTTGTTGTTGTTGTTCTTGTTGTTGTTGTTCTTATTGTTGTTGTCTTTGTTGTTGTTGTTTATTGGCCTTTTGCATGTTTTGTTCTTGACACAATTTTTGTGACTTCTCGATCACTTTCTTTAATGCTTCTTGATGCGCTACAAAAAAAATAGATATAGTTGATCGTTAGTAACTTAAATACAGTTAATCAATATATTGCATCTTCGATCAAAGTAAAAATGTTCGTGCATGTTCCACTTAATTGATAAGACAACGATGTGTAGGATCTCTTAAACCATTAGAGAAGATGATGTTACTACCAAATCTCTTAAGCTACCATCTTTATGTCCTACATTGTTACACACAAAAAACACACGTGAAATTTACATAAAATTATATAAATCAATATGCTAAATAAGTAAGACGATATGATGCTTACTTCACCACTATAATAAGTTGTAGCCCAATGTGCACGCGGTGTGGAGGAAGTTGCGGTTTGTTGTGTGTGATTTTTGACACATTATATAGTTGATAAAATATTTGTAACTCATGGACGGGAAGGTAAAAAGACTAACCACTAATTGGTGTGTTTAATTTATGCATTCATGGCATTTTTGGTTTGTATTCTTTGAGGTTTAGAGATGGCTTGAAACATATTGTACCGTACAAACTTTTGTGCACGATTCCTATGTACTTACCCTTATGCATGACTATTAAATCAATGTACTAACACATGAAGCTTCCACATTTCACTTTCAATTCATGAAACATTTATTGTGAGCACTTTGCATTTATAAGACAACTTAAGCTTTTAGTATATAAGATAAGATTTGTTTGTGTTATATAATACTTGATGAAAGTTATACTAATAAAAATACATTTTGTTTGTGTTATAGACTCGATAGTATTTTGTTCGGATCGAGCTCAGCTCGATAACTCGACGAGCCTTCATGAGAAAAGCTCGAGGTCGGCTCGAGAAAGTTTAAACTAGCCCGAACTCAGCTCAAAAAGCTCGAATTATTAGTTATAATGTGTGTTTTTGTTTTTTAAAAAAAATTGAAATATAAGTTAAAGATTTGAACTTGGCTCGAGCTCGGCTCACAAAGCACGATACATTCATAATTTACATATAAATTCTTAAAATATACATGATATATAAAAAACATAGGTGATACTTAGAAGCCCGAAAAGCTCGATAATAACTTGAGTCGAGCCTATATAAGCTCGAGCTCGACCCGTTAAATATTTCGAGCTCATTTTCTGAGCTCGAACTCGAGTTCGAGGCTTGATAAAGCTCGGCTCGAACGAGCTAGAGTCGAGTTCGAGCTCCTTTCTCGACAAAAGCTAAACTCATTTACACCCCTAGCCGATGTATTAACAAGAGTTAGTCATAGCTCTAATTGTAATACATTAGCAGGGACGTAACGTAACTCATGAGTAGAGCACGTCATCCAAGTTCGATTGAACTTAAATGGAACTTAGGTAGCTACATACCCCGCTTTTATAAAATACACCTTGATCGATCGAGCAATCATTTTCAAGTTACGGTTTGATAAACTAAAGTTTTGATGAACATATGATCATTAGTTAGGGTTATGCTTAAAAGATTTGGATATTTTAAAATGTGTTGTATTTCATCCACAACTACTCAAGTGGTTGTCTGGTTGATAATATCTCCAAGACTCCAAGTGGTTGAAATACATTACATCAATAACTACACTTATCAAAACTTGACCATGCATCAATCAATGATCTTGAGTTCTTATCAACTCAATTACTTGTTAAAACTTACTAAAAGAGTTATAAAACTATTCATAGTTGGTGTTACTAATGAATTAGAGTTGATCCATGCTAGTTTTGAATTCAATTTGATTATGACATTGTATAATCATATATACACATGGAAAAAAGAAACATTAGATTGAAGTGGTGTTTTTACTTTTTACTGTATTAGTGATGGTCGGACCTCTACCATAAAAAGTCGTGGATTTGGTATAAATTATATTCACATGAGCAAATAAAAAGGTTAAAAAGTCGATCATATATTGTTTTAAAAACCAACACATGTTATTTACTCTTAGTCAAAGACATGGCCAGATGGGCACCATGATTATGGCCAACCAGCGCTCATTTAGCTTGATTTAAGCATAAAACCTGGCAATGTGTTTATACTATATAAGGGGGTGGTAGTGTTGGCGGTATGGAGCTCGGTATGCTTTATGCCGCTCGGTATAAGTATTGCCACACCTTCGGCATCATCAAATCGGTAAGGGTTGCGGTATTGTTTGCCGAAGAATCATGGAAGATTAGCATTTAATTTTCGAACGTTGGGCTTTAATTCACTAGCTTTAATGTTGTGCTTTAATGTATGAATCATGAACATACACCATTGCCATTGATTCGGTATGGTGAGGCCAGTGGCGGAGCTAGAAAAATTTTAGTGGGAGGGCCAAAACAATTTTTTTTTCAGGAAATACATTAAATGGGAGGGCCGCAATAAAAAAAATTTCGAAAATACATATGAAATCACAAATAAATACACTAACGAGCTTAGACCTAGGGGGCCGGGACCCTCCCCGATCCTCACATAGCTCCGCCCCTGGGTGAGGGATGGTTGAATCATGAAATAAGGTGGTAAGATATTATTGGTTACTGGTGAATCATGGGGGAGACATCGAATCATGACTGGCACCCCCTAATGTTTCATTCAAAGTTTAAGAATGTGAAAACTCTTGAAAACGTGGGTGAGGAAAGTCAGAGAGATAGTATATTTGTGTTATTTTCACTTTACACCATATAGTTTAGAGTGTTCTCACTTTTGTCTCTCTTTTTATTTTTTTATTTATTTTATATATTTTTTATTTTTTTCAAGCTACTTGTAAAAGGTTTAAGAAATGATAGTTTCAAACTTTTTTTTTTCCCTAGAAAATCATTACCAATGGCCTAATACGTTTAACATTACAGAATATTTTATGTATCGTCAAAGAAGGTCTAAAAAGTGGTTTATATTATGTGTGTGACAATTTTAGATCATTTGCTTTTGGCTTTTCTATAGTTTATACATGACTAAAACAACTTTTGCACCATATATTTTGCATATGTATGAAGTTTTCATGCTCGAGTGATGCATTGTAATTTTCGCACAAGGCCTTCAAAAATCACAGGATGGCCCTGGTCAAAGATTTTCTATTAAAAGTTTAAAACTACTTCATGATCCAAACAATCGATGTAAATTGTAATACTCCTTCCCTCTTAAGTTTCTTATCCACTTTTCTTTTCAAGTTGTCTTAAATTGTTCATTCAAAAAAATAGATAAAAAATTTAAATCAAGTTTATAATATTACCCTCAATTAAGTTATTATTACAAACTTTCAAGAAGTTATAAATTATTGGGTTAAGTCTATATAAACTTTTCAATTTCTACCACTATAAATAACCAGATCAATTTATTATCAAATTAGGTAATGTAATTTGTTATGTTGTGTAATTATTACCCATTATGACTTGATTAATATCCGTGTCACTAAAACATTTTTGCGTGTTTTTTTTTTTTTTTTTTTTTTTTTTTTTTTTTTTTTTTTTTTTTTTTTTTTTTTTTTTTTTTTTTTTTTTTTTTTTTTTTTTTTTTTTTTTTTTNACGCAAAGCTGTGATCGATCAGTTTCTTTACGATGAATATCGTAAAGCAATGCCGTTACTGAGACTTTGAGGTCTTGTGTGAATCAGATAGAAGGCCAAATCTCCAATAAGATACGTTGGAGTTTTGAGGAAAATGTGCAAGCTGCTGCCGTTGAACAACAATAACAACAACAACAACTAGTGCAACAACAACAACAACAACAACAAGGTGCATCAACTTCATCTGATGCACCTCATCTGGATCACTTTCAGCTAGGTTTTGAGAAAAATGTGCCAACTGATGATGGCGGCTGGAACTCTGACAAGGAGCGGGAGCTGAGCAGGTTGGAAGCTCAGTTAGAAGCAGAGCAGTTTGCGAGTTACTCTCCGTATGACGACGATTACGACTCAAACAACTCTCAAACCTGGGATTGTTTATTCTTTGATTGAAGTTTAAGTTTATGTTTATGTTATGTTTCTGTAATGTTTTCAATTCTAAGAAGTTTATGAACGTTTAGGTTTTTATTTTTATGTAAGTTTTTTTTTTTTTTTTTTTTTTTAATTAATGAAGTTTATTTTAATTATTTTATGAAGTTTTTTTTTTATGTAAATGAAAAGAAAAAAAAATGGAGAACGGCACCAGATTTTTTGGTGCCAACTGTAACGGCACAGAATGTGGTGCCAAAGCATTTCTGGTGCCGTTCTGTGTTTTGCTGACGTGACACTACTTTTAGAGAACGGCACGAACCCAACGACACGATTGTACCCACCGCTCTAACAGGTACCTAACACAAACATGTACGTAATGGACATTGGTCCTTTGAAACGGCGTAAGTGTACTTTTTTTACTTTATGAACACATCTATGCTTGTTTTGAAATGGTTTTCAATAACTATTCCTTTGATTAAAACTAAATAGAAGCGAAAATGAAAGAAAAAATAAATACTATTTACATGACCTTCTTTAGCAAAATTTTCATAAAAATAAGGATTTGTTATGGATAATTATTAGTGGATGTCCATATAGAGGCCCATGACCCAGTTAGCTATTAGGGTTTTTACCCTACTGTTTATATTATATATACTTCATGTATCTTTGACATTATAAAATTAATTGAAGAATACTTTTTATTCCCTCAATCTTGTGTTCACAACACGTTATCAGCACGCTCTTAAGGTTATTCTTGATCGAGGTAACTCTTTATCTTATTTTATTGAGCCACGTATTAAATCCATAGGTACGGTTTAAGTTTCTTTTCGTATCTATTTACTTACGATTTTATTTTCTTGAGCCACGTATTAAATCCTTTACATATTGATCGTGACTGTTATAAGAATGCATGCTTCTCAATATTGGTGTGTTAAATTCTATGGATTCACTTAAACACATATAGTTGGATTTTAATATTGCTCTTATAAGATGGAAATTTAAGATGAACTGTATATGTTTTGATCCTATGTATAATCGTCCAGTATTATGCTTATTGCTTTAGGTATATATATATTGGAGTTTATTAGGATTTAAAAGTTGTTGGTAGCATTATGGTTAAGAGATTAGTAATGCTAATAATATGTTTTTACATAAGTTCTACTCCTTAATGTTTTTATACAAAAGTCTTAAATTGACCTATACTTGGGTATCAAATTGGTAGTTCATAACTAAGTTAACAATTATAGGCTGATGGTGGTCTTATATGCTCGGAATGGAGTAGAGATAAATATATACATCAGTCCCTTCTGATTAATTAATGGGTTTCTTGAACACAAATCAAATAAGAATAAACACAGACGTGGATGGCATGAATCGTAAAACGAATCGTATGCTATATAACGTGATATAGTACTTATTGTAAGACTATTGGACAAATATTGTGTGGCTTGTTAACTGATCTATTTTAAATAAGTATGACCACTTTGAAACTGAGCTAAATAGATAATTATAGTTGTTAAGAGGCTACTGGTAATGGGATAATAAATAATACTATGTGTTTTATTGTTTCTGATATAAAGATGCTTGTTTTGTGATTATAATTTCATAATGATTATATTGACATTCATTATGATATATTTATGAGTATTATTTAATAAAAACATTTTGTTTAATCTGATTTGGTGACTTAGAAACTAGTAGAGAGCATTATGTTTTGCCTTTAGATGCCAAACTAGTTTACTTAAAAATAAAGCATACAATAGATACACATATAAAGCAATCTACTTGGAGTGATGTAAGGCAAACATGTGAAACCAAATGTCATGATAATGCTTAATCTTGATATAATTGATTTACCTATGGTCGTAAGATTTTGATTTGATGCATGTGAGGCACCTACTTGATTTTATGCGGAGGTAACGCATTTACGAATTTTACTTGTCACAAAACAATTGAAGCACGTATAATGAAATTCATGATAAGGTTTTGATGAGCCACTAAACATGCCAAGATATTGTAGAACTATACAAATTGAAAATTATGAAGAAAAAAAATGAAAGTATTGTATGATTGGTCAAAATTCTACACATGATGAATTGTCTTAATTTACGAGCATGATTGTTATAGGTGGATAATTATAAGTCGTGGTTCTATATATTGCATTCATGATATTATATCTTGCATGGTATGAAATATTAATGTAAAAACTATTTGAAAGAAGCGAGTTCTGTCATTTATAATTTTATTTGTATATAAGTAGCATTACAATCCAATGACAAGAAAATGGCATGCAATAACTGCATATATTATTATTATTATTATTATTTTTACTTGTAACAATTCAAGGTAAATATGTGACGCTAAAATTCGTGATACTCCTGAAGCTCGTTATAAATTGATTCACCTACGATTGTAGACTTGGCTATATGTAGTTACCTCTCACCTATTTTATGTTGAGGAAAAGCTATTTGCGAGAAAACTTGTGACAATAATGGTAAGAAAAAAATGAACTGAAATATCGTAGTTATGCACGTGGTTGAAGTGCATATTATGAAATTGATGATGAAGACATGATGAGCCACTGAGATATCGTAGAAACACACGAGAATTAAAACATGAAAATAAATGTATCATAGAAAGTAAAAGTTATTGTTATAAGTATGAGAATCATTTTTGTGTAACGTTGATATATGTTAACTATCCTAAAGAATAGAAGAAAGGGTTATATAATGAAAAAAAAAATACCGTGGTGTTTGCAAAATTATTTTAAGGTTGTCTAAGAATAATGAGATATTAATTATGAGAACAAGATGACTTATTTGAAGCAACTGAGTTTGTAATGTATGTTTGGCTTATTTGTCATATGATTTGTTTGCATGTAAGCTATTTGATTAATTGATTACTGGTATACTTTACTAGTATGGATTGTGCTTTATTATTTAATAATTCTATAGGCTAATGTATATGTTATATTAAACTATGTGAAAGCCATAAAAAAGCTTATAAGATTTTGATTGGAGAAATGTGATGTTGTATTAAAATCTCCATATTATTTGATGTTTACATAGAAAGTGCAATCTAATCACATGTGGTCATAAACTAGAGTTTATGAGCCAAGATTATTAATTGGCATGACCGGTTGGACCATCCCGAGTCAATGATGATGCGAAACATATACAAGAACCATGGGTTCTTCAAAAGTGATTTCACTATTTGTATTGTTCTCAATGGAAGTACATTGTTCATGTATCACCACCAAGTTAAGTAAGGACTATGTCATATAAAGTTTTGGAAAGAATATGACAGGGATGTATGTAGGCCTATACATCCGCCATGTTGATCATTTTGAATTTTAAAATCGATGCATCGTCAAAATGATTATCAAAGACGCAATTTAAAGTTAGTGCGATTAGTGGCTCGACTTATCAAATGCGAGCATGGTTTTCCGAGCATGGTTTTCCAAATTATATTTTTGAGAATGGTGGTGAATACTTCTAAGTATTGGGTGATTATTGGAATAAGTGTTGCACATTGTGTAGCCCGTGTTCATACGCGAATTGTTTTTGTTGAAACGTTCATAAAACATCTTCAGTTGATTTCAAAGCCAATAATTATGAGAACAAAAGTTTTAGATTATGGGGCATGTTATAACATATAAATTCGCATCTTGCCAACAATTTATAATGACTCCTCCCTATTAGAATGGTTTTGGTCACGAACCATATGTTTCCCATATAAGAATTTTGTAAATGTGCGGTATATGTTTCTTGTAAATCCACCACAACACACAATAATGGGATGTTGAAATAGATAATTCATTCAGGGGGAGAGAATGAGCAGCAATTGATATGGAATGAATTATTATATAAATGTTGATCCTCACAGTAACGAATATGAACTTAAAGTTCAAGGGACAAATGACATTCCAGATCTAGTAAATACCAGACATGTTTAGTGACCTAAAGAAATTAACTAGATCATATTACGCTGTTATTGCTCCAATTATAATGAGTGTCCCATCATTAAAACCAATGATTGGTAGTGAGTCTATGGCATGACTGCATCATGATAGACTAATCGATTCCAAGAAAAAGTCCTCGAATGAATAAATAAAATGGAGCAAGAAAATTAAGATGGTCAGATCGAGGTAATAAAGACCCCTTATTAGTCTCCTAAAGAGACACTAGACATGAACGTAACTGATAGACCCTGGGTACATGAAAAACTATGAGATCTCAATAAACAATGTATAATGTCTAGAAATGTGATGAATCGAAAAGTAATGAATCGAAGTCAATAGTACTATAATATATGATAATGATTATGCAAGTAAATAATATAGCGTTAAAATACAGGTGAGGATATTGGATATCTGCAAGAAGTGCAGATGTATTACTGAATGGCCATAATTTAATGACGCAAGTAACTAAAGAATGATTGAAGTCTCGTATGATGAGACATGTGATTGGGACTTAAAGTCCATATAGATTAATATGTAAAACTTATTGGATATACAAATGTCGCTGTGAGATAGCGAAATTAAATTATGCATAAGGCGCAAGTAATGGATATACAAATGTCGTTGTGAGATAGTGAAATTAAATTATGCATAAGGCGCAAGTGATGGTACATATATATTTTCCCAAAGAATTTGAAATGATAATGACGATATACGTTCATGTGGTAGATCCAATAATGTGTGACATTGTATAAGTCTGGCAGTATACTAAGTAATTGATGTGCGTCTAAAAGATATATGTAGAGAGCTCATGTAATGTTGGGATTTTATTATAAAATATTAAATGCAAGAAGCATGCTAGTGATTTTGAATGCTTAGAGCATATAAGAAAAGTTCTCGAGAACATTATTTGATTATAATGAATCAATCATATTATTGGGCTTATATGTTGTAATTGCCTTAGCAAATACTCACTGAAATTGTGCCATAAAATAACTATGTTTGCCCATTTTACTTTATAAGAATACCTGGTTTTCAATATGATGTAAGGGTTCATGTAGTTCGATATTTTGAATATTTATGGAACTCTGACGGAGCTTCAAAGCCGATTGAATGCATACAAATTGAACCTTGAAATAAAAGATAGTTTGTTATCTTAAGGATAAAATACTTGTACATCATGGAAGCTAGAGGAAGATACTTAATATCTTTATATGGAGAAAAGACAACTCATATTTATGAGGTCACATGATGCTAAAAAGCCCCCTTGATTTATAAAGAAGATGATCACAATATCGATTTAAATGTGCCATACTAAAATGTCTATATATGAAGTACAAGGATGTACTTGAATAAGATATATGCAAACAACACGCTGAGAATATTTATTCATGTGATTCTATCAAGACACTTCAATGTGTATTTCACTGACTCAATGAGCTTAAGTGATGTGATCATCAGGGGGAGAGAAGATAAGTGTTGCACTCTTTTTCCCTTGACCATGGTTTTGTCCCCACAGGGTTTTCCGGCAAGGTTTTTAATGAGGCAACATTCCCGAGCGTATAAAGAAGTTATGTACTCTTTTTCCTTCACTAGATTTTTGTCCCACTGGGTTTTATCTAGTAAGGTTTTAACGAGGCATATTCCTCAAATGGAGTAAAACAAATATTTAGGTATCTTCAAGGTACAAAGGATATGGGTTTATATTTCACTAACCCATCAAATACAAGTTTAGTCAGTTTTGCAGATGCAGGATATATGTTTAACTTACCATGATCGATCTCAAAATGGTTATATTTTTACAAGTGGCGGCTATTTTTCCTGGCATTCGATAGAGCAAACAATCGTGAAGACTTCATTAAACCATACATAAATTTTGGAAAGGAGATACCAAGTATTGATATTCAAGAAATGCTACATCAAAGGCGACAAGGCACTTCTCGTTCAAGTGATTATTTCGTGGACCTATTTACAAGATATCAAGTGATATAGTCATCAGAGGGAGACAATACGAGCTGCACTCTTTTTGTCCTTAGTCATGGTTTTGTCCCACTGGGTTTTCCTGACAAGGTTTTTAATGAGACAGCATTTCCTAAGCGTATTAACAATATGGACATCCAAGAGGGAGTGTTATGGATAATTATTAGTGGATGTCCATATAGAGGCCCATGACCCAGTTAGCTATTAGGGTTTTTACCCTACTGTTTATATTATATATACCTCATGTATCTTTGACATTATAAAATTAATTGAAGAATACTTTTTATTCCCTCAATCTTGTGTTCACAACAGGATTTACAAAACTAACCGTGCTTTTCTGTATATTTGAGATTTTTTAGAAGAAATTTGACATATTGTTATATGTTGATAATGACTAGTTGCATGAATTCGCTACTTGAATGATAATTAGGATATTGTGTTACCAAATTACACATAATATATACACATGTACATGAATATCCATGACTTAAGACTAGACCTGATTACGGTCCGAAAACTGAACTGGACCGGACTGAGAACCGATTTGGCCAAAATTCCGAACCGATCCAAAATGTTCGGTCCAGATCCGGTTCGGTCCGGTCAGGTTCGGTTCGTCGGCCAGTCCGATCGAACAAAGCATAATAGTCGGTTCTGCGTAAGACCGAACCGAGGACCAAAAATGAGGAAATGGGTTGACTAAGGACCGGACCGAAATATTTTCGGTTCGGTCCGATTTCTCAATTCGGTCCGATCCACGATCTATAATGCTCAGCCCTACTTAAAACTGGGCGTAATAGTGATTAAATTCATCACCGCCACTTAAACACATCGTCAATTTTTTACACCATCAACAGATTCATTCCCAAACAGCCATAATAAATACTACAAAACCAACCACAAAATCCTATTTATTTTCCATTAAACATTATTAAAAATAAAAGCTCTTATTAAAATTTTATAAAAATTATAAATTTAATAAAACAAAAGTTATTTATTTTTATTTTATTTATTTTTTTTTTAAAATAAAATAGTTCATGATCCAAACAATTTGTGTAAATTGTAAGAGGGGAGGGTCTCCTATGCAAGAGAGGCGTTTTCCCGGAAAAAGCAACCCGAGCAAGCCACAACTACATCGGACCTCGCTTTTTGTCCTGGGATGACTAGCCCAAATTGTCCCGAAAAACGCGATCCGATGGCGCGAAGTGGGTACCAGTGCTCGCGTTTTCCCATATTTTTTTCGCGTTTTCCTTTTTTGTGTTAAATCTGTGTGTTTTATGGAGGCGCATGACAACACCAAAAACTGGTGTTATAGGTGGGGTTCAAAGGTGCATGACGACACCAAAAACTGGTGTTATATGAGGGAGGGGTTTTTAGTGTTGTGATGAATTCTGGTGTTATGAAAAAAGATGTTGATGTTGCAGCACTTTTTCCTATGGCACCAGCAAGATTGTATGAGGATACCTAGTGCTCTAATACTCCTTCCCTCTTAAGTTAATTATCCACATTTTCTTTTTAAGTTGTCTTAAATTGTTCATTAAAAAAAATAAACTATAAATTTATATCAAGTTTACCATATTACCCTCAATTGAGGTTATTATTACAAAATTTTAAAAAGTTATAAATTATTAGGTTAAGTCTATACAATATAAATGAACTTCCTAATTTCTACAAATATAAGAAAAAAGATCAATTTATTAACAAATTAGGTAATGTAACCTGTTGTTTTGTGTAATTATTACTAACGAGTTGGGCTCCGTCCCGCCGCGTTGCGGCGGGGCGTTGTTTCAATGCATAGCTTCGCTAGTAAAGAATACAAAATATTACAATATGTAAGCAGATAATAACTTATAACTTGGCCTAAAAAGTCACATTCTTTATGTTTGAGCTACAAATATACACTTACAATTTCGTCGCACAACATCGGCATGGCTCATGAACATTGTTATGCATCTTTATCGCGAAGGAAATCATATGATTGTTAAAAGCTTGCCCTGGCAGAAACTTTTGCGAACAACGCTACATGCCATTTACCAATCTGTCGTGCATTGCAGCAGAGCATGTAAATACAAAAGCAATGTTATTCGAGTAAAGAAACTATTTCTGTTGTTAACCAATGTAATTTGAGTAAAGAAAATGCTTATGTCAACAACACTGATTTGGGTTTTTCTGACATTGCAACAAAAATTTACCTTGTTGGAATAAGGTATGCTTTTTGGAACAAAAGGAACGCATGTCGTCTCTCTTTCTGCTGCAAGGCGTTGAACCTCCTGAAATTATTTCAAAAATTGGTTGAAAATCTTTTGCAAGCTTACCATCCATTTTTCTGCTACCCTGCACAAAAAAGAAAAAAAATATTCAAAACACCAAAGGAAGGTAACAAAGATAGTGTTACGATTTCAGATTGCTACTTGTAACAATGGATTTTTAACTCGTATATTGATTGCTCGCCAAGAGATGAGGCTGTGTGCGTCATGTTGAATATCTTCAGCTTCGTGTAGACACCCCAAAACCTTGTTGGTCGCACTTAATTAGGATTCTGCAGTAGACTAATTGGCGTCACAATCCAGCCATCTCCCTGCATAGAATAAAAACATAATGGAAATGTACTCTCCCTTTTGCAAAATTTGGGATTATAATAAACACTTGCATACTTCATTTCCACTTTATTGTTACTACTGATCTATGGCAACCATTAACTTACCACCATAGCTAATCGTTTTACTTAACTAAAGAGTTGATGCCCTGACGTAACCAAATAATATCAAACGAATAGCATACATAATGGTCATATACCACGTTGCCCTTGGTCACTTTATTAAAAATTCGTGGCAGGACATGGTGTAAAAACTAAAAAGTATCCGATATAGAACTTATTGATCAAATATCAGCACACTTTTTCGTATTCCACTATACAAATCATCCCACTACATGAATTAAAGGAGTTCTAATTCCTGTTGCAAATATCTACTTCCAAGTTTTGCTTCATTTTTCTTAGAAAACTGTAAACTACAAAGTCCCTATGTTCCAAATTTTCAGTTGACTCCAGTTTGAACTAAATTCCATCCACAACTGAAAACATAACTTCAAATATACCACATAATGCTTTATTAGAGGGTGTTTGGGATTGCTTGCTTTTTAGCGGATAAGCAATTTGGTGCCTTCCGGTAATAAAAACTGTTTCCACATATCCACTTATTCCAAATCGCCTTATTGGAGCTAAACTTATAGTGACCTTTAGAACTTCATATATAACCTGAAACCTTAATATACATGCAATTCAGTGGTCTCATTATTATCATATCTACTCATCCATTTTTAACATTAACAACCAAATCCGAACACTATTTCCTAAATCGCTTATTAAAAAGTTGCATATCTACTCGATTCACGATCAACACATTCTCAATCTATAACCAATCAATCCATACACAAAGTCGCTAAACATGAATTCATATCCCCTTTGATCAAATTCGATTTGCAATAAAAAGTTAAGATCAGAAAAAACAACCTTAAATAAATACACACATTCTTTTACAATCCAAACAATATTTCCTAAAGCGCTATGTGTTCGAGTCAGATTAGGTTTTACTCATCGATTTAAACACTTTCATAGAGAGATATTAAGCAATCATAACTAACTTGAATAC
>LBNU01003670.1:0-13023 GCA_014162995.1 Artemisia annua | reverse complement strand
ATGTATGTTTTCTTACATACACCTTAATACACATACATGCATAACATACATGTTCTTATAAAAACCTGTTAAGTGCAATAGATCAATGCAAAATGGTTTTATTTTTAGAACCCTGTTAAGTGCGGAAACTGCGAGAACTCCAATTATGCATTAGAAAACATGCATGTTCATATAAAACATGTATGTTTTCTTACATACACCTTAATATCATGATACCTTATATATAGTGAAAGGTTATTTTCAGAACCAAAAAAAGGTCGAGAACTGCGAGAACCGATCTGAACCATCTATTTTTTGATCAATGGCTGAAAATACTGGTGGTATAATAGTAATAAACTAAAATATTACATTTCATTTTAAAAAAGGTGGAAGGGTATTTTAGAAATTTTACATTTACTCTTCTAAAAAACCGTCCTTCCTTTGTTATAGGATCCCAGTTTCTCCTTTTTATTTCTAATTTTCTAGATCTGCTCTGTTGAATAACCCTAGCCCCCATCTCTACTATAACCACCGAACTACCCACTACACCACCTCCATCTGTCACCTTTTCCGGCATCATTATCGATCTATCATTAATCTCTACGCCTGATGATGTACTGATTATAAATCATCAATTCTACCGTCTTCATATTTGTTAAGGTCTATTTATGATCTGATTATAAATCCGTCACCCACATGGGTTTGTTGATCAGACAAAATATGAATGTTTGGCTTTTCAAGGTTAGTTGATCCATATGTATTTTCAAAATAAAAGAACATATGTATTTTCAAAAGAAAAGAACGTATGTTTGTTGATCAAAATACATATGTTGTTTAAATCATTGGTTTTTATGTCACCTGATCTATGTTTATTTTTCACTAGCCGATCCCTCACATAAAATGATCCTTGAAACCGAGAACCCAAACCGCCGTTTATCTAGTGGTGGATGTTCCGTTTGTCACCGGCAACGGTTGTGGCTGCATTGATCGTGATATATGTGGTGAGTTGGTTTATGGATCTTTTGAATATTTTGTTAAAATCTATATTTTGTGATTTATCCGTCACCCACATGGGTTTATTTTTCAAAAGTCTTTGTTGTTGTTAAGTTGTATCGTTGACTTTATCATTGGCTATTCACTATTGCATTTATAATTTTTTGTTATCATATTATAATAAACACTTGGGCAGTTGTGGATTGCCAGTAGTTGAATGATTTGCATTCTTAATGAAAATTAGTAATATAGATACTAGACTATTTAATGTTTACTAACTTATTGATCATGTCTTTGTATTAATTTGTATTACGAGTAATAGAATTAGACTATATTTTGTGATTTATTTTGTTGAAATCTATGTAGTTGACAGCTTTTCATTGAGATGTGTGACATACTGACATATACTGAGTAACATCATGCAAGTTAAAAAAGTTCAAGACCACCACTATTTTTTAACCTTTTTTACGGATGCAATTTGGTTACTCGCTTAATATGCACATGTATTTTTATAAAGTGGCCAGTCTAGAAAATTATGTACATGTATTTATTGACTTTTTAGTTTTCTTTTTTTAGTTTCTTTAATTAGTATTTACTAGTTTAACAAAATGTTATGTTTTTGATTTCACAGGTCTTTTGTTTTTTTATGTGTTTGAAAAAGATCACACAGAAGATGCACATGTGCATATTGATGGAACGAACGCATATGTCCAGGAAAGACAAGAGCGACTAATGAGGAGAAATACATGTGCATACATCAAAACAAAATCCAATTCTGTTAAAGATTATCAGTACACACATGCAAAGACATTTTATACCGTATTTGTATATCATGTTATGTTAATGTTTATGACTTGTATCTAGTGGCTAGAATTAGGGGTGAGCACAAAAACCGAAAAACCGAATCGAAACCGAAAAAACCGAAAAAGCCGAACCGAAAAAACCGCCTCATTTGACAAACCGATGGTGGTGGTTTTGAATTTTGTAAAAACCGAATATTTGGGGCGGTTTTTGGTTTCATAAGGAAAACCGAACCGAAAAAACCGCCCCGCCCCACCTTTATATATGTTCTCTATAATTTTATCTATGTAAAAGATTTGATATTTAATTTTAAAGATTGAGTATACAACTTTACCTATTAAAAAAGAGAAATAGTGTTAGTTATTATCTATACATTCGAATTTATATTTATAGATATTATATAGTATTTGTTTTCGAACAATAGTGTTCTTCGAATGTATTTGCGGACGAAAAGTGCAAAGCTGCAAGGATATGCATTTTATATTTTAGATTCATGTTAGGTTGTTTCGTTGTTTCTTATGTTTTTCGAAGTTTTATATTGTTGGATTATGCTATTATTGATATTTGTTTAAATATTTTTGTTTGAAATCGTAAACTTTATATAAGATTAAAACTTGCTTGTTTTCATGTTAGAAAAAACCGAAAAAAAACCGAAACCGAACCGATTCAATGTCAAAAATCGAAAAACCGAAACCGAAAAAACCAAAACCAAATGGTTTGTAGTTTCTAAAAACCGAATATACGGTTTGGTTTTTGGTTTTACCATAAAACCGCCCCACCCCGCCCCATGCTCACGCCTAGCTAGAATAATACATTTTATACCGTATTTCTATATCATATGATGTTAACATTTATGTACTTGATGTTACATGTTGTGTCTTTGAACTTATGCACATGTATTCTATTATATTAACCATTTTTTTAAATATTTGTGACCAACACACATTAAAAGTTTAAGCAATTGAACACTAAAAATACATGTTATTTACATTATACGAAAAGAAAAAACACATATGCACCTTACTTTTACAATCTTGCATATATATATATATATATATATATATAGGGAATATCTTAGCTACAATTTTTGTAGCAAAATCCATACAATTTTATGTTATAATTTGTGGGTCCCTGAATTATGCACTTATATGATTTAACATGTGTATCCATCTTGTTCTCATAAAACTATTCCTTTACAACATGTTTTATGCAATTTTATTGGTCTAGAAAGAATTTGAACGAAGTATAAAAGGAAAACACATGTGTTGTTGCTTAAAAGAAAAGAAAAATGATACTAAATAACAATAATAATTCATAAAAAATGGAAAACACATGTGCAGTTGCTAAAAAAAAAAAAAAAAAAAAAAAAAAAAAAAAAAAAAAAAAAAAAAAAAAATCCATAACAAACCGTCAGGTAGAACACTAAAACTTTTCCTAAAATTGTGGAGCTGCTAAAAAAAACAATAATTAAGGATATACTCTTTTACTTAAATACCCTTTACATTTAAACAAAAATCATATTAAATAGAAAATAAATGATTGGTTAAGAGCGGTTCTCGCAGTTCTCAACCTTTTTTTGGTTCTGAAAATAACCCTTCCCTATATATATATATATAGTGTAGCGTTCAATGCAGAACCATTTTTTTGTACAGAACCTACGGAACCAGTCCTTTTACTCCTAATAATGCATGATGTACATTATATCAATGCAAGATGGCATATTTGTAAATATTTACTACTTATTTTTAAAAAGAAAATAGATAAAAGGGCAAATTAGGTATTTTCATTCCAAAAAAATAGCATCTCATGAGAATAAAATCAGTTACTTATAGAAACCATTCAATCACATCTCCTCCTTTTCCTCCAGATCTAAAACCACCGTCCCTTTTCTCATACCATTCTTAAAAACTAATATGCTCTCATTCACAGAAATAAACAAGAAGATATATTGGTGACGAGGTGCTTGTGGTGGCCGCCGTTTATGGTGTTTATTGCGTTGGTTGTCATCGTGGTTTGTCTTTCCGATTTGATGGTGCCGCGTTTCATGATGGATCCAGATCTTTGATTTGGTTATCTTCGATTTTGTTTTTTAGAAGCTGCTAAGGCAAAAAGGCGGCCACTAAATTTGTCATAAACCCCATCGATTTATCATATAAAGGGCTGATTTGATAACCGTAGGCAAAGATGCAAAAAGCCACAAAGCTAAGGAAATTGAAAGCCAATAGGTGGTAACCACCAATCGTGTAAGGGTCTACATAGATTTAATAATCTTTTTACGTAGTATTTAATTTATAACCAAGAATACATATTTAATATAGTCTATTTGGTTTACATATTGTTAACGTGTGATATGAAATGGTTATATTAAGTATGTTCATTTGCTATTATAGAGTTTGTGTTCCCTTTATGTTTTAAGTTGGCAATCGATTATTATTTTGGTTTAGGGAAGTGGTTGTTGCTTTCTTAATGGTTTATGTTGCAAGTTATGACATATTTACCTCATTTATACATGGCCCCATAGGCACACTTTTGCTGGAACAAGAATACCTCGTAAAAGTCATAATATGAATGTAGTGTAGTTTAGTGACAATTTTTTGTTCGCTTGCTCATATTTTAATCTAAATAGAAAAAGTAATAGGTTAACTTTGCCTTTGTCGTTGTTTTCTATTAGCATCTCATTTATAGTTTATAGTGACTTTATACATGGGTTTGAGTATTTTTAATATTTCTATTAGCAGTGCATATATGTTTATGCTAGTGGTGCATATACGTTTTTTAATATTTATGTTTATTGACTGATAAATGAATGCTAATGTAAGTGGTGTTTTACAGCCCAACTATGGTACGATGCATATATGTTTTTTAATATTCATCTTTGTATTGGTTATTTAAAGTTTAACTAGTTCTTTTCAATATATATATTTGTTTCAGGATGGCTCAATCATAGGAAAGACGGTGTGATGAAGATGATCTACGAATGCACTTGTTTTTAGAAGGCGTGCACATATGTTCTCGAAAAGCGTGCATATATGTTTTTAGAATACGGGCATATATGTTGTAATGATTTTGATAATACTTTTGTTTTGAATTGTATTTTATTTAATAAAAAAAATTATGATATTCACTTACCATATTTTTGTTTTGAATTGTATTTTATTTTGTTTAGAAGACGTGCATATATGTTCTCGAAAGGTTACATGTATATGTTTATCTCTTTTATTATAAATTTCGAAGATTAAAGAATGTCACTCAAAACATATGTGCAATTACCAATTTTTTTAAAAAAAAGTACCCTAGAAACATAAAAAAAAAAAAGAAAAAAATGCCCTTTTTTTGTTAAAACATGTGTGCTGGTTAAAAAAAAAAAGATTCCGAAAATTAAGGGATTAAAAAAAAACGTTTTTTAATTAAGAAAATTCAAAAAGATAGTGAAAATGTGTTTTACTATTATGCCCTTTTGAATTAAATAAAAATATTTAATAATACTAAATTCTCATTGGCTTAAAGTGGTTCTGTAAAGTTCTGTACAAAAATTTGGTTCTGCACTTGACATGACCTATATATATATATATAATATTATATATTATATATATATAACTATATATATATATATATATATATATATATATATATATATGGAGAGAGAGAGAGAGAGAGAGAGAGAGAGAGAGAGAGAGAGAGATTGGTTATTGTAGAATGTGAATTAGTGTAGAAAGGATAGGAAGGATTTTCAAGCATTGAATGTAGCAAGTTAAATTTGATCAATGGATGAGTTAATAGTGGCATTTTGGTAAATAGTTGAATGGTGATAACATAATTGTTCATTAAATAAGGGCAAATATGGGATCGAATGTTCTGTATTTGATCAATTTCAAATGCTTTCCTTTGTCAACCATTTATCTAGCTGCCACATTATTAATTATTTAATTCAACCGTTATTCTTTCTAGGGACGCATTGACGCGCTAATTTTTTCATTCATTTTTAATGAAACATCAAGACTTTTGACACATTAAATTTTTTGACACACAAGCATTGACAAGCTAACTTTGTTGATACATTTATATTTACTAGCAGGGTACCCGCGCGTTGCGACGACGGGTACCCTGAAATATAATTTTTCGGTGAATCGTATTTTAGTTTATTATATTCTTTTTTACAATAAATTTACGGATATCAAGAATTTCGTTTAGCCCGTGCCCGTTCGGGCTCGAGCTCGTTTGACCCGCTCCCGTTCATGCTAAAGCGCATTTGGCCCGTTGCGTTCAGGCTTGAATATTTGTATAATGTGTGTTATTATTTTTATTAGTGACGAATCGAATTTGCCAAATAAATCGAGCATGCACAACCTAGAAAGCACGAAACGAATCAAATTTGCCAAATAAATTGACTTTGTGAAAGTTATGCATATTTATATTCGTTTTTATTGGAAAAATTATTTCGAGAACAATGGCGCAAGTTTCATAATTTTCGAGTTAGTTTGGTACGTCAAATGGGTCACACAGTTAATATTCTAAAAGTTTTACTACTTTGACACTTAAGCCCCTCCGCCCCTTTCTTTCACTCCCACCCTTCTTGTTTTGATTGTCCACTTTTAGTCCTTCCCATTTTTATAAAACATCTCATTTTCTCTTTCTCTACCTCACTTTTTAATAAACACACCTCACATAATCACTCCTTTCTCTCTCTACCACATCGTCGGACCACCACTACTGCCGGGCAGCGCCACCTTCCGTCACCGGAAAATTTACCGGCCAAAAAATTAACTCCCCAAATCGATAGATCGATCCATTGTTACCATTTCTGGAGTTTTTTAGCGCTCGACGCGCTCGTTTGACACCCGAACACCACACAACCGCCGCTGCCACCGCCTCACCACGACCTCCGGTAATACCTCACGCACCCTTCTCCTTTTCCCGTTTTTATTTTACCGATTCTTTTTGTGTTAAAAACATGATCTCCTTAACCTTTTTTTTAACAGTTAAATATTCTTATTATTTCTGGATGTTTTGGTCCGTCAATTGAACATGATCTTGTTAGTGTGGACATTGGTTGCCTTTGCTGCTTTTGTTCTCGAATATAGCAGAACTTCATGGTGGCAGGGGATTTTGATATCTAGGATATTTAATGTAGTGTATTTTAATCTATTAAAAATGTATTTTAATATCAGAACCGTGGTTACATGTCATGTTGCTCACATGGTTTGATCAAAATTAGATAAATTCATGTTTGATGTAATATTCTGATTGTGCAGTGATCTGATTGGTTTGGCGTGTCTGGGATGTTGGTTTTGTATTGTGCAGTGATCTGAATGGATGGAAAAGTTTGCATAATGGAGGTTGTACATTATGTTTAAGTGATTGTAATATTGGGTGTAGGGTATTTTTAATGCTATTAATGTATACACAATGGAGGATTTTGTTATACACAATGCTTTGCTTGTTGTAATTATGAAAATTCCTTGCTTTAAAGTGTTGTAAACCTTGCATCTTTTTTTGTACATCTTAAATTTTTGGAGAGAGAGTTATTCCTCTATTATAAGTAGTATAGATAGTGACACACTAATATTTTTGACATATTTGTAGTGTCACACTTAGTCTTTTGATACATTTGTAGCACTACACTTATTTTCAAATTTTTATTGACACACTTAGTTCCATGATATTGACACACTAAGTTTTTTTTATACATTTTTAGTGACACACTTAGTTTTTAGATATACTTGTAATGATCATTTTTTTACACATTTTTAATGACAAACTATCTTTTTTGACACACTTAATTTCACAATAAATTCAAGTGACACACAAGTTTTTTTTTTTTTTATTTTTTTTTATTTTTATTTTTTTTATTTTTTATTTTAGTTGACATACTTAGTTTAATGATGTAGTTGAAGTGACACATTAACACTTAACCATTCATACACAACAAGTTTTTTGCGACGTTTCTATTGANATAGAACTCATCAAGCAATATTAGTCACTCATTTTTTTTATTAAAATAAAAAAAATAAACGTCCACCATTTTTTTAAAACTTAAATATCTCGCAAACCGTAAATCGTCAAGCTACAAAAAAAATACTATCGCGACGAGAATTAAATTATCTTTCTATAGACATGCATTGTTATATACTTTCGACGAACTTTTTTTTTGATGAATTTTTTTTCTTCAAATTTTTCGCCCAGAAAAATCATATATGATTTGTAAAAATCATATATGATTCGTTAAAATCAAATCATTTAAAATTAAATCATATATGATTTGATTTTAACGAATCATATATGATTTTTACGAATTATATATGATTTTTCTGGGAGGAAATTTAAAAAAAAAAGTTCGTCAAAAAAAAAAGTTCGTCGAAAGTATATAACAATGCATATCTATAGAAAGATGATTTAATTCTCGTCGCGATGGTATTTTTATTGTAGATTGATGATTTACCGTTTGCCAGATATTTTATTTTAAAAAATAGGTGGAAAATAAAAATGGATAGATATGATTGGTTCATTGGTTATATGGCAAATATGAGATCTATATTGATCTCATCTCAAAGCAACTATTATGTAACTTTTGGTTACACAGACATTTCTTAGATTTACCTTGAGATTGCTACTGTAATAGAAGGTGAACTATAGGGACAATTTTAGAACTTTTGTGGGATTGTTTCTGGTACATTGCTAAACCACATGGATCTTTTTTTGATATTTTCTTTGGATGGTTTATTATTGATTAAACAGTAATTTATAAAAGCTGAATAGTTCGCAAATTAAACATTTGATTAAAAAAATATTACAGAACACAAAAGGTCTTACACACTACATAATCATCACTCCGTTCATTGATTTGCCCTTTGAGTGACAAAGGAAACTAATCACTCTCTACACGTCACAAAAATTGTGTACAAACAATTTTTTATGATTTTTGTATGTGCAATTAAAGCACAATTTTCATAAATGCATAGTTTATAATATGACGAGTATGTAAAAGTAAAAATAAGAAAATTGGTATATTAATTTTTTATTCGAGGCATTTGCATATATATCCTTTCAAAAATATAAATTTGTAAAAAACATTGTAACATGTTCATTAAAAACCTATATCAAGAATATTTTATGCAATTGTTTAACTTTTTAATGATGTATATATCCAATTCTCCCTTTATATTCAAAATGAACAGTTGTTTTGAGATATTAAAAAAAAAAGAAAATGGTAATATGGGCATTTATTTATGAACGGAGGACGAAGTGTATGACACGATAATGAAAGAGAAAATAAAACTACCAATATGAAAGGAAAGTCTTACCTGTTTCTCAAGTTCATACACAACTTCGTGCATATCTGGGCGTTGTGCTCGTTCCTTATTTAAGCACGAGTATGCTATTTTTGAGATCTTTTCTAATTCCATCTTTGCATATGAATCGCTGGCCACTTGATCCCATAGTTCAGGATGTATTATATCCTGCAGTGTTCCTTTTTCATAATGATATTTGGCCAATGGAGCTAGAAACTTCTTATCATCTTGTTCATTCGGATTATATGCGTGCCTCCCACACAAGATTTCAAATAAAACGACGCCCAATGAATAGACATCCGACTTGTGGGTCACACTTCCGGTCTTCAAGTATGTTGGGTCGATATATCCTTGTGTGCCAATAACTTCAGAATGGATATTGAAATTTTTTCGAGCAAGTGAAGAACTTCTGATGGAAAACTCAAATCCAGATAACTTGGCTTTCCAGTTCTCATCTAATAAAATTGTGGAACTGTTGATGTTACGATGTATGAATGAAAAAGCACTTCCTTCGCTACCATAAATAAAGTTTATTGCAGAGGCAATATAATAACATGCCGAAAATCTGTCCTGCAATGAGAAAGTTGTCGGATCGCTTAGAAACATTGATAGACTTCCCTTGATATCATAGTGGGTTATGATTATCTTCTCATCATTTTCGTCGCAAAACCCAATCATCTTGACTATGTGAGGAGGACAATTAAGCACAGAAAGCGCAGAAATTTCTGTCCAGAACTCGACATCTCCTTGCCCGTGCTTACGATCTAACCTCCGTGCTGATATATTTTTCAATATACCATAGTCCAAGAGCTTCCCCTTGTAAACTTTTCCAAAACCACCTTCACCAATGACGTTTTTATCATCAAAGTTGTTGGTGGCTTCTAGTATCTTTTCAAGTGGGATTTTTAGGTGATCGAACACTGTGATTGTGGATGCCATAATGTTTTTATTAATGAAGCAAAGAAACAATGGGTTATACGGTTGGATGTGAATGTGAATGGAATGTGAATGTATACGAGTAATTTCACACACATATATACATAAATGCCACCAACCTCCATCTCTTGACTTGTTCTTCTTTTATTTTCATTTTGTAAAATATTCTTGAGAGGTGGCATCCATGTTAGTATATCATTATATTGAGTAACCACGATCAATACACTACAATAAAGCACCTCATTTTACACTATTATATTGTTATATTTTCAACTTTAAAAGTGTGTAAAAAATTAAAGTACACGCTCCCTTTTGCGTGTAGTATATATGCGTCACAAAATAATACACATGTTTTAGTGTCAAGAAACGTATATAAGTGAACACTAGTAAGCGTGTAGAATTGGTATAAAAGTACACGGTTGTATATGTGAACAACATATCATTACTCTACACACTAAAAAGCGTGTAGAAATGATAAAATACACACTAAAAAGCGTGTAGAAATTTTAAAAGTACACGCTTTACATGTGAAAAAGAACCACACATGCGAGGCACAATTTTTGCAATTGAATCTACAAAATGGACCACACCTGATGACAACATAAAAGTGATACAAATCAAATTACAAAATCTGCAAATTCAAATTACAAATCATTTTGATTACAAAATCTGATTACAGCATAAAAGTGATACTTTTTGCAAATTCAGATTACAAAATCTGATTACACAACATTGTCAGTGACTTGAAATCACATAATGAAATCCAAAATAAAATCATTCTCATTACACAGTTTCTGATGAGAATAATGAAATCCAACTCTTGTCTTCAACAAGCTCCTAAGCAACAAGCTCCAATCTTTTGTCTCTAATCTGTAGATAACAGAAAATGACGAGGCTTATTTAGCTTATGATTAAGGAGGTAAAACAACCGAGTGCATATGTGTATATCTGGCTATCTGCATATAAGTTTATTCGTACGTCCTTATGCCACATTATTCGTACCTCCACTTCGTGCCAAAATGAAAAGCAGCAAGACAATATTCGTAACATCTCTTGCAACCTAACTAAATTTTACTTCCAACAAAATTGCACAACTTGAACAGGCATAGCTAAACCACTACCGCCTAGTCCAATAACAAGCTTAGAATCATCAACTACCACAACACACTTATTACTAGCAGCTTCCACCATTTTCTCTCTTAACAAAGCACCACCTCTGCCTTTAACTAAGTTAAGATTAGGATCAACTTCATTTGCACCATCAATAGCAAGATCAAGCTTAGGATGATCACCTAATATAGACAAAGTGATACCTAGTGCTGCAGCTTGTTCTTGTGTTCTTTTTGAAGTGGGTACTCCTATAATGTTGGTAAGTTGACCTGAAGCTAAAAGTTGGCCTATTTTGTAAACTACAAAAGCTGCTGTGGAGCCTGTACCTAAGCCTAGGACCATGCCGGAGGAAACATATTCTACTAACTGATCAGATCTTAAGTATTTTAACTAAAATTATGGGCATATATCAAGAAGCAAATACCACCAACAGTTTATAAACAATTTACAGGGCTACTTGAAGGTTGATGTAGATTATAAACAATTTATTCAAGAGAAAAAATATCACACAAAAACATGGTGAACAATATTAGCACGTTCTTTGTGTACCTCTATGCATAAAACGTTGTGGAACACAATGATTCGAGGAGACCAGCTAATTATTTCAGGTTTCACCTGCATAAATGAGAAAATGAAAAACACCTTTTAAACCAAATTTAACAAAAAAAAAGATATATCTACATTTTCCCTTCCACCACACAATCAAAGCTAAATCATAACCAACTTATACCGGATTACACAGCCACAAAAAATATCAGAAAACAACAACAGCATAAAAGAAGCCAGTAACAAATTCCTTAACAAACTTAAATAACCGTGAACATTCTCATCATGTAGCTTTAGATTTAGATTTAGATCAGGCATCTTATTCTCCATATCTTTTTAAGTGCTTTAACGTGAAACTATATTAAGGCCCATGCCGCCAAAGAGCAACTTATCTAATAATTTAATGCTTTTAAAATTGAGGTTTGTCGGAATTCGACTCTTTTAATATAACGATAACATAAATATTAACCTAAGAAACATAGCCATATTTGCCATATAAGTTACGCTATCAATTACTTATGATTTCTGAATAGTAAGGCACATGATAACTAGATATTGAATAACGTAATAACTTGCTCAAAAACTAATGAGTGACATACGTAAAACAACTATAACAGGATCTTATCAAAAATGCAATTATGTTCAAATAACTTGTAGCACGAAAGTCTATATTTTGAAGGTTATAAATTTTAAAAGACTCATTTGTTAATACAAAATGCTAAAAATCTTATTTTTATTTTTCGATCTGTTGCTAAGTTTATGTAACGACAAATTATAAAACTTTAGTTTTTGGTAAAATACAATTTAGTTTCAACGTCCTTGCATAATCTTTTGCTACATTTTACTCTTCTCATTTTCAAATATTATAAACACATCAGTCTATATGCACTTAAATATAAGTTGTCACACTATGGTAATAAACCTTTGTGTTTTGATAACCAAGATACTTGAATTAAGGTTACACCTTAATTTGAGTGACATTACATGGTATGGAGTAATGAGTCCTTACATGCTAATATGTGTATAAATGTGTTGCATAGCTAGCCTAGATAATGAGCACTTATGCTAAGAAGTTAAGTCTTGTTATGTCTTCCATCACTCTCATCATTAGGTTTGTTCATAGCCCATTGATGTGACCTTGTGTTTTGACCTTCCTCTTGCCTAGCCTACAAGCCATAGCATGTGGAAGAAGTTAAGGTTGATGTGACTTAAGATTGGTTTGGATTACTGTAAGTCAATTGATGCAGCACTGGGGCACCCTCAGGTTACACGGCGGAACCTTGGGAGGTTCGGGTTCGCCAGCCAAAAGATGTTTCATAATAACTAACTCTTGCTAGCTTAACTTTTTTATTATCATTCTATTATATTT
>LBNU01003669.1:11967-29010 GCA_014162995.1 Artemisia annua | reverse complement strand
TTTGAGAGATTTTCAAATGAATGGTTTCAAAAGGCATCATTAGGATAGTCATGGAGTTATAAGGTGACTAAGGTTAGGAATAACCGTCCTATGATCCGCCTAAGCCGGAGGGATCTACCCAAGGACATCACCAATAGTTAGTATTTAAAAGTCCTTAGGTATGATTCGAAAAAGGAGAAATGAATGAAACGGAGAAAGAAGGGGTTGAAGAATTAAAAAGAAACGTTATGAAAAGGGTGAAAAGAAATGAGCCCTCCAAATGATTCAACCTTAGGGCAGACACCGGGTTCAATTCATATGCTACTGGTTGTTGCTAAGGCGACACCGGTATTGAAGATAAAAGACGTCATGGACCCAGTGACGCATGCACCTTAACCTTCTAGCCACTCGGGTATCTCTCAAAAGATACTTGTTTCATTCTCATGGGGAACCATTGTAATCTATCGACCTTCTATTTAGAGTTGGTTGATATTGAAACAGGAGACCCTGCCCCAATCTCCGCATAGGAAACCATAAGTTGCACTAATTGAGTTTAGAGCCACGAGATACATCAAAGATCTCTTAGGTACACTTAGTAATCCTACATTGGTTGTTCTACATCAATGGACACCAATTGTAAATTATCGAGTCCTTCGCAGATCTTAGCAATCTGCCTAGAATGTTCATGAGGGATTTACTTAAGTAATTCTCAAATGATTGAACGGAAATCCTGCCAGGGTTAACATCAAACAGCCCTGACAGCAGGTCACTTCGGTAATTCCTTGTGGGTTACGCTTAGTGTTTACGATGGCTTCAAACGGTCTACAGTCGTGGGGTGATCTCGAGCGACTCACCTAATCGTGGGTGTACTTAGTTGTGCCCGTGTAAGCTCCTTACGGGGTATCCGATTAGGAACGGCCTTGGCGCGAATTAGAAGGAGTCTTCACAATATGCTGTTGACGAATTCTAGTTCAAACCTGTAAGTACCGGTTGTTTTATTGCTGACTGTCTTATTTCAGGTACAAATGCTATCTTGAACACCAACTTCCACGTGCTCATTGCTTCTTTTTTAAACTCTTTTTCCACATCTCGTTCTTTTTGCGGGCTTTTAGGTTGCTTTTTGTAATGTTTTTAGCAAATCCTAACCTGCACATGTATCACCATTAAACACGATATAATTAGATTGCAAATTGTCTTTTGGAGCATTTGAAGTAGTACGCGTTTAGTGAGATGTGTTCAGTGCGATCTTATACGGGATACGAAATGGTGTAGAGACCTTTAGACATTTACCGGACCATAATTTGTTTCCTTGAAAGATCACGAAGCAAAGCAAGTTTTTCTCGACCTACTTTCAAATCTCCATCGGCAGAATTTGACCGACTGAGAAAGATTGTGTCAAAGTCCTTCGAAGCATTAATAAACCCGACCTGATTTCGATGTTCCCGGTGGGACATAATCTCCATAGGCCCATGATAGCAGCAAAATGATCATTCCGAACCTGGACAGTGCCGATGAACTTCTTGCAACAAAGTTTTTTAACATTTTTGAGGTTGCCGTGTCCAATAGTTTATAATAACGGTGAATAAAAGATATGTGAATAAGCACATATCACTAAACCTTATTACTCAAGATCATTCATTGCCACCTCCATATCCACCTCAAATGACAAATCCCAACTCTCTACATTCCATCAAAGCTCAAGAGTTCTCAAATCTTTTTGACTTAAACCTTCTCAACATCATTCTCTCCCAAAAGCTTTATCCTCCAACCATGCTTCATCCCACTCTTGATCATGTTGATGCCCATGGAGGCTATTGCGTTTGTTGTATTCACAACCGCAATCTCTTTCAAAAAGTCAAGAATGATCTTGACTTCATCACATCTCTTCTACTATCACCCGGTTATCCACCACCTTCTAACAACACCCATTCACAACTTTTTCTCCACAAATCTTAGACAATATGCATGATCTTAAATAAAATCGGACTTATCCTTGAAGAATAGACTAAGACTATGACTGGTTATTTTGGATCTTGTTGTAATAGTCATCCTTATGTATGACTTTGCTCGCATCTTATGAATGTTTAACTTTATGCAAGCTTATTCATCTTTGCTTTCTGTCTAACCTTCTGGGGACGGGGACGGTTCCTTACTACCTGGCGATCCACAATATAGAAAGTACCGTCCAAGCATTTAAGGGACCGTCCGGGAACTGCTATATTTTCTTCTTTCTTGCTCTTATCTATTCTGTGTCTTTCATCTGTATACTCTTGCATCTGTATGCTAACTTGTTTTTGTAGCAAAATATCATTGATCAATTCCCTGGTGCCCTCATCTAGGGGGAGCATTAATACCGTCGATTTCTTTCCTTTTTATACATCAACGAAGCCTTTTTAATTCTACAAAAAGGGGGAGAAGTAAACGAAAACTCATTAAAAATTTATTAATACATAATTTTACCTAAAATGAGTTTATATTTTGTAATTATCAAAAAGGGGGAGATTGTTAATACAAATAATGTCAAAAATGTCATTTTCATTTTCCGGTCTCTACATGTTTTGAGGATCACAAAATATAAATACACATTATATAAAATTATGTTTAACAAGTTTCTAATCGAGAAAACTCATTTCAACAACGTCTCAACCACAACATCACTTAAGGTATGAATAAACAATCTATCAACTTAGTTAAGTGATCAAAAAATTTATTTTTCTTTAAACCTCACATTTTTATGTGACAAAATATTTTTACAAAAGTATTTTTGTAATTTTAAAGAAATGTTTTATTAAGAAAATAAATTTAAATTTTAAAATTTCAAACAGCTAGTTTTCCCGCCTATAAATCGGATAAGTTTTTACCAGATAAACTTTCACCACATCAAGATAAAAATGGGAGCGTATGTCGGACGGTCCCGTAAATAGGACGATGGTCCCTTATATATAAGGGACCGTCCCCCGCTCCACCTGGTGCATATAAATAGTGAGTTTTTTTCACTCAGGAAAATCACCTCTTGAGCACTAAAACTTTGTGTCTTCAAAATTCACTCTAAATACTCTTCTTTGATCACATTAACGGGTTGTAAGTTGTTACAAGTGATCACATCCATCCTTCATCTAAGTGCAAGAGAAGAACACTCGTATTCGTCAAGAAACGAAGTGTTGAAGAAAAGTACTTCACCTCTCATATCGTTGTTACGGATCTCTCCTTATCCTTCATTCTTTGTATCTTAATTCTTGTGTGTAATCCGACTTGAGAGCAAGCTCGGAATTGTGTGTTGTGTTGATTCATACCAAAGTGTTGGTTCGAATTGTGTAGCCACGTGGGCTACTGTGTAGATTGGTTCTAGCTAGGATTAGGATTCGACATTCTGCTTAGTGTCGTTAAACTTGGTGTAAGCTTTGGTGTACTATTAGTTCCGCCATAAGGGAGCGTGTTGATATAGTGTTTGTGAAACTCTCGAGTGTGAGACTCGAGGAGTGGACTAGGGCGAAGAGTGAGCTTCGTAGCCGAACCAACATAAATCTCCGTGTCCTGGTTTGATCGTTTATTTCTCTATCTTTACTTACTTGTTTATTATTGTGTTTATTTATTGTTGTATTGATATCACATAAGACTTGAATTGAGAAATATTTTTCTTTAAACAAACTTGAAAAAGGAAATTTTGAAAAAAAAATTAAAACGGTAAAACTATTCAACCCCCCTCTAGTTTCTACAATAATGATATAAAACATGGCAAGCCTATAGTTTTTAACCATATTAAATTGTTACAAGTAACCTGCAATTGTCGTAGTTACAGCTGTTATAGTTTATTGTCGTAGCTACTAGTAATATTGTTAGGAACACGTTTCACGTTTACGAAGTGTCGGTCATTAGTTTGTAATAGGTTGCTACTTTAATATCTTTATGTCTAGCATTTAATCATTTGGTAATGTAAGTTTAAGATGTAATGTCACAACATGTGGAAGTCCAAGGGCCAAATGTGTAAAATAGTAAGAAGGGTCTAGTGACCCTTGGACTCCCTATATAAGAAGATGTAAACCCTCATTAGAGGTTGTTGGTTCTCTTTATGCACTATCATTTTCATTACATCATTATTAGAGTTCCTTCCACCTTCTTCTAGTCTCTTCTCTCTCATTCTTGTATCTATGGTTGAATATGCTTAACATGGTGACCTAACAAGTGGTATCATTTGCCTAGGGATATTAGAGGTTGTTTTTAGATTAGTTTGGGTAGTCTTTGATCTCGTTTGGTTCGTTTTAGGGCTCGTTAGATTTAGTTTTGTACTCGTTGGGTTTAGTTTTAGTGCTATAAAGGTTTATATTACATTAGAATTGCTAAAACTCTAGTTTAGTACTCATTTAGATACGGAAAAAGTTGGTCAGAACGTTATTTTTGTGTTATGCGAGTAAGAGAAAATTAGGGTTTTGCGAGTATCAAATATTGATTGGCTTTTGCGAGTATCGTCCTGTTTATTGCGAGTATCATTCAATTTTGGCGAGTATGCCTTATTATTTCCTTATCGCTTGCGAGTAAGGATTTTTTTCTTTTGCGAGTATCAAAACAAAACTCTGCCTCAACTCTTTCTGTTTTGCGAGTATCACTAGTAGTTAGCGAGTATCATTATTCAATTCTGCGAGTATCAAAGTTAAAATTTGCGAGTAAGGGATCACAAATCTTTGCGAGTAAGGAAACTTTTGGGTTCTTAGTTTGCGAGTAAGGGAAGTTCTTTTTGCGAGTAAGGACATTTGTTTTTCTGCGAGTAAGGATTCAAGTGTTTGTAAGGATTCCAGCTTTTGTTTGCAAGTTTTGGACTTTCGTTTCGACACTCAACACTAATCTACAACAACAACCTATATCATATCCTGTAAAGATCCATTGAAGCATAATCAATCATCATGTCTCGACCTCCATTCTACTTCTACAATCAACAACAACAACAACCACAATATCAACAACAACAACCGTATCCTCAACTGTTTCATCAATTGTATCAACAACCGTCAATGTACCCTCAACATCAACTCTTAATGCATCAAGTGCAATAGCAACCGTACTTACAACCGCACATGCGCAGTACAACGGAGAGACTGCTCTACAGGGGGAATCTCTTACAAGCAAACCCATTGGTTCGATCAGATGTGTGAAGCTATCACTAGTCAACAATCTCGTCATGAAGCAGGATCTCTTGATGTACCACCAATGCTTACACCAGGAAACTATGTTCAGTGGGCGAGCCGTTTCTTGCGTTTTCTTGAATTAAAGAAACCTCATGGCAAGTATATGAGGAAAGTTCTCTTTGAAGGTCCATACCAATGGCCAACAAGAACGGTTCCGGGTGATCCCAATGCTACACCACCAAGACCTGAAACAGTAATCCCAGTTCCCGAATCACAACTCACTGAAGAAGAAAGACTTCATTATGAAGCTAATGAACTTGCAATGAGCTACATAGTCCAAGGAATTCCCAATCCAATCTTTCGAAGTGTTGATGCTCAGAAAACTGCAAAAGATATGTGGGAACATGTTCACCTCTTGATGGAAGGCACTGAGTTGAATCAAGAAGATATGGAGTCAAAGCTTTATCTAGAATATGAGAACTTCATGATTGAATCAGGGGAATCACTCGAGTCTTACTATCATCGGTTCACCAACATCATCAATGATTTGGATAGAAACAATGTGAAACTTCCAAGGATTGCTATCAACACAAAGTTTCTAAGTTGTCTTGGTTATGATTGGCAAAAGTATGTCACGTTTGTTCGACAAGCGAAGAATCTTCATAATGCCACTTATAGTTTATTGTTTGACTATTTGAAGCATCATGAGAGTGAAGTAAACAAGGATCGTGCTCTTCGTGCAAGTTTGTCACCTTCTCCAACACCAAACTCTTTAGCACTTATGGCTCAATCACAATTCACTCCACAACAATCACATCAGGGTTTTGCTCAGGATCCGAATTACCTCACTTACCAACAACCACAATCTTCTCAGCAACTAGTTCCATATGATCCCAATCAGCAAGGCAATCTGAATATGTCTTATGACAACACTGATTCAATGTACTACTCCAACTCTACTAATGATGAAGATGATGAGGACTTCAACAGTCTGAACCAAGGAATTGCTCTCATTGCTAAAGCGTTCAGCAAGTTCTCAACCAAGTCCAACAATCGACTTCGTTCTTCATCAAACACCAGGAATCAAGCTGTTATTCAGGATGGTCGTGTGGAAGTGCAGAATCGTAATACTGGAAGGTTTGGGTCAGGAAGGAATATGGGTAATTATGGAGGAGGTCAAAGGGTTAACGCTGGTTATCGCAACAATGTTGCTGCTACTCAGAAAAGGGTTGAGATTGTGGAACAGGGTAATAATGATGCAGGGAAAACGGTTGTTCGATGCTATAACTGCAATGGGGTTGGTCACGTAGCTACTGCATGTCCTTCGCCACGTACTCAAGGAAGCAAGTACCACAAGGAGGCTCTACTACTTGCACTTCAGGATGAAGCACGTGGGAATGCTAGCAATGACATGAACAACAGTTTTATGGCTACAGCTCAGTCTGATGATGATATGGAGGATTTGGAAGCTAATGCTGCTGTGATGCTGATGGCTAATATGCAGGAACTTCAAGTTAATGATTCAGGCCCAGTGTACGACACTGACGGTCTGTCTCAGGTATTTGAACCTATCACATGCTTAATTCATGATATTGCTTCATCTTCCGAATCTGATTTAAACAAGGAACAATTTGTTCAAAATGAGTCGTCGTTATCTAATCAGGAGGAATATCAAATGGACCCAGTAGTTACATTTGATGATGACGATCAAATTAACGCTGTTGTTATATTTGACGATGTCAATCAAATTAACTCAGAAGTTACATTTGATACTCCAATTGATGAAGATAACAACGAAGATTTTGAACAAAATGACCCTATGATTGATTCAGAGTCTGAGATCAGAACTGCTCTTATGACCACCCAAGCTCAAATTTTAAAATGTAATGAAATAAATGCTAAGTTAAAAGCTAAAGTTGCATCGTTAACGAATGACCTTGAGTGTTGTCAAACAAAAATTCATGATTTTGAAACACGTGCTAATCGGGAAAAAGGCTTTGAGGTTGCGTTCCAAAAATCTTATGTTCAAGAACAAAATTTACAACATCAGGTTCGTGAACTAACCGTTTCCAAAAATGATTTGATTGCTCAAATGGAAAAAGACAAGTTTGCACACAAGTTACAAATTGATCAACTCAAAAACGAACTTTTCAAAACAAAAGCTGAGTTGACAAAGTGTCAAACTGAATTTCAAGAACATAAACAAAAATCAAGGGAACGTGCTGATAATTACGTTGAAGAAATTCTTGAACTGGAACACAAACTCAAGGACTTTCAAAATGTGGTTTATAAAACAGGTGATACCATTTCCACAATTCAAAAGTTTTCCATACAACAAAAACACAATGGGAATAGATTTGGTATTGGTTTTGAAAACCCCCGGTTTCTTCAAACAACACTCAAGGAAATTCCAAAGTTATACAGTGCAGACCATTTCTTTGATGAATCTGTTGTGCGTGTTGTTATTTATGATCGTGAAGAAGAATTGGAAATAGAAGATGAGACTTGATCTAAAATGGATGATGTTTTTTTCAATACACCTTTTGACTACTCAAAATTTCCTCCAATAACTGAAACTTTTGTACCTCAACAAGAGAAAACAGAGCAACCATGGACTTTAATGCAAATTAATGAGTCATCTTCTGATGTAGGTCCTGTTAAACCAGTAGCACAAATAAATGGTTCTTTACCAGCTTTGGGTCAAGTTAAACCATTAACAAAAAGATGTCAAGTACTTCGGTATTTTGAAACGTTTATGGAAGATATCAAATTTTTAGAAGAAGCGATTGAACGTAACTCTCAAATAACGGTTGCAACATTTCAATCTGCTTATGAGAGAGAAAAAAGAGAAGTCTTTCAAAAACAGTTTTTGCCACATGTACAACATTTGCGTCTTTGTGCTACATATTGGGGACAGGATCTACAGTAAGAAGTAAAATCCATGATGGAAGTTTTTGAAGCAACTGAGAACACTATTTCAAAAGAGCAACGCTGTAACAAAGTTTTGCAAAAACAATCTGATCGTCTCTTAGAATTTGTTCTTAATGCTGATATATTGTCTGTGATTATGAATGCCTTGTATGAATCTGGTACCTCTGCACTTGTTGATGATCACAAAACAGAAAATGAGTTGTTAAAAGATGAAATTGAAAAATTGAAATATGAAAATGAGGCTCTCTCGAAACACAGTGATGATGTGCAAAGTTTACTTTCAAAAGAAATTTGTCAACTGAAACATAAGCTCGAATGGTGTCAATCTCAGAGTCTAGATTTTGAATTGAAATTGCAAAACAATGTTAATTCATCATCTCTTGACAAAGCAAATGTAGTTTTACAACATCAACTTTTAAAATATGAAAAAGAAATTGCTGATTTGAAAATTGAAAATGCTGAATGGGAACAACATCGTGATGCTTATTTTCGGTCTAACAAAAAACTCGAAAGCATCATTCAAGAAAAACAACACATCATCACTGAGTTTAAGGAGAAGCTCAAGAAACTTGAGAAAGGAAAATCAGTTAACACTAATGTGATTGCACCGGGAATGTATAACATCGACACATCTCCTAAACAAACACACTCTCAGAATTCTAATGTGATTGCTTCAACTTCTACAGGACTAGTCACCACTACTAACGTTAACAGGTCAAAGAGAAAAAGGCTTAACAAGAAGAATAGGATCTGGAAACATAAAAGTGGACCTCTAGAGACCTCAGCAGTAGAAGATCACACTAGGACTTTGAATAAAATGCATGTTGAAAATGATTTAGATTCTGATTTATCAGTCTGTAATTTGAATCAATGTGTAACGAATGCTGAACCTTTGAATGTTTCTAAGTTTAATGCATCTTGTGTGTTTTGTCAAAAAAATATGTTGTCTGGTGATCACACCAAATGTGTTGCTAATACTCTCTTATCTCGTAAAAAGAAACGTAACACTGGCATTTCTAATAGGCCCCCTACTGCTTCTAAGTCTGTGCTTGGTAGAAAGCCGAGTGTAGTTTCTAATGCTGCCTTAGTTACACCCATTGCTCAAACGACATCTAGGAAAGTTGAAACACCTAATGCGTTCACTAAGAAGAAAGCTAAATCTAGTTGTCTATGGCAACAATGGTTACAGAGGAAACCTAGTTTTAAATGGATGCCTACAGTTATTAATTCTTGTGTTTCTAACCCATCGGAACCCACTTCTTCTTCGGGTTCCAATGTGACCGTTGCTCCACCTTTGTCTTCTTCTTGTGTTGCAGGTGGTGCAACTTGTACTTTGGATTGTTGATAGCGGCTGTTCCCGACACATGACAGGCAACCTCAAAATGTTAAAAAACTTTGTTGCAAAGTTCATCGGCACTGTCAGGTTCGGGAATGATCATTTTGCTGCTATCATGGGCTATGGAGATTATGTCACCGGGAACATCGAAATCAGTCGGGTTTATTATGTCGAAGGACTTGGACACAATCTTTTCTCAGTCGGTCAATTCTGCGATGGAGATTTGGAAGTAGCGTTTCGGGAGAAAACTTGCTTTGTTCGTGATCTTCAAGGAAACAATATTATGTCCGGTAAATGTGCTAAAGGTCTCTACACCATTTCGTTATCCGATATGATTGCTACATCTCCGATCTGTCTTCTTTCCAAAGCAATTTCAACAAAATCATGGTTATGGCACAAGCGTATGTCTCACTTGAACTTCAAAACAATGACGGATCTTGCTCGTCTGAAGCTTGTTGAAGGTCTTCCTCGGTTTCGCTACTCAAAAGATCACTTATGTCCGGCATGTGAACAAGGGAAGAGCAAGCGAGCACACTTTAATTCTATCACTGAATCAAGTTCAAAACATGTTCTTCACTTACTTCATATGGATTTATGTGGCCCAATGCGCGTGCAAACAATCAATGGGAAACGCTACATCTTAGTAATTGTTGATGACTATTCTAAATGGACTTGGGTTTACTTCTTACGTAGCAAAGATCAAGCTCCATCAATGATCATCACCTTTCTCACCAAGATTCAGGTCCAACTGCGTAACACAGTCAGAATCGTCAAAACAGACAATGGAACTGAGTTTAAGAATCAGATTCTTCGAGATTACTTTGAGAAAGTGGGAATCGAGCATCAAACGTCGATAGCAAGATGTCCTGAACAGAATGGGGTTGTCGAACGTCGTAACCGAACACTTGTGGAAGCTGCAAGGACAATGCTTATAAACGCTCAATTACCAGATTTCTTATGGGCTGAAGCTGTTTCAACTGCTTGTTATACACAGAATCGTTGCATGATCAATAAACGCCACAACAAAACTCCTTATGAGCTTGTTCACAAACGCAAACCAAATGTTCAGCACTTTCATGTCTTCGGGGCTCTCTGTTACCCTCACAATGATCGTGATGATCTTGGTAAGCTCAAAGCCAAAGCCGACATTGGAATCTTCATAGGGTACTGTGAGCACTCCAAAGGTTTCCGAATCTACAATCGTCGCACAAGAGAAATCCAAGAGACAATCCATGCTAATTTCGATGAACTCTCTGATATGGCTTCTGAGCAAAACAGCTTAGGACCCGCAACCAACCGTCTTAACTTCCCAGATTCTTCAACTGAACCTTTGTCTCTCACTCGTAAAGAACTGGAAACACTGTTTGCTCCACTGTTTGATGATACCTTTGCTCCGCGTGCTTCAGATGCGTCCACCTATTCCGCTGCTCCTCTCGTTGACCGAGTTACACCTGATACATCTTCACCTACAACCACAACTGTAGGAAATGATGCACCACCAATGGAATCACCAACTACAGCAGAACAAACCGTTTCCACTACCGACAAAGCAGCTGAAGATCTGACTCAACCACAAGTACCCACTCCTGCTGAGTATGATCCAAATGCGTTCTTTAATCCCTTCGCACCAGTTCAGACTTATGAAGAGATTGCTGAATCATCTACACGCAATTTGGAACCTACCAACATGCAGACCTTTTATCAACACCACCCTGTAACTCATAAATGGACAAAGGATCACCCTTTAGTCAATATCATTGGTCATCCAACCGCACCAGTCATGACTCGACGTAAACTATACACCGATGCTGAGAATTGCATTAATGCACTTACCGTGTCTAATGCTGAACCCAAAAACATCAAAGAAGCCTTAACCTACGATAATTGGATTGAATCCATGCAAGAAGAAATCAAACAATTCAAAATGCTAGAGGTTTGGGAGTTAGTTGAAAGACCAGACGGAGTTTATGTCATCGGGCTGAAGTGGATATGGAAGAATAAGTTAGATGCTGAAGGAACAGTGATTCGTAACAAATCCCGCCTGGTTGCAAAAGGATACTTTCAGGAAGAAGGAATTGATTTTGAGGAATCGTTTGCTCCAGTTGCTCGAATTGAGGCTGTCCGAATGTTTTTGGCTTACGCGGCACACAAAAATATGGTTGTATATCTGATGGATGTCAAAACGGCTTTTCTGAACGGCAAACTTCGTGAGGTGGTCTATGTAAGTCAACCGGAAGGTTTCGTCGACCCTGATCATCCAAACCATGTGTACCGACTTAAGAAAGCACTTTATGGCCTCAAACAAGCTCCAAGGGCATGGTATGATGAACTGTCCACATTTCTTTTGGCAAATAACTTTTCTAAAGGTACTGTTGATCCTACATTGTTTATTCAAAAACACGGGGAGGACGTTCTAATGGTTCAAATTTACGTAGATGACATTATTTTTGCTTCAACGCATAAGAAATATTCAAATGCTTTCGCAAAATTAATGAAAACAAATTTTGAAATGTCCATGATCGGTGAACTTTCGTTCTTTTTAGGACTACAAGTTCATCAATCACCCCGTGGTATTTTCATAAACCAATCAAAATATGCTCTTGAAATTATAAAGAAACATGGAATGACCAGCTGTGATACTTATTCGACACCCATGTCTTACACTACTAAGCTGGATGCTGACCCCAAATGGGAAACCTGTAGACCCTACAAAATACCGTAGTATTATTGGGTCTCTCATGTATCTCACATCCAGCAGACCAGACATTGTGTTTGCCGTGTATTTGTGCTCTCGCTATCAGTCAAGACCAACTGAGCGACACCTCTCTGAGGCAAAAAGAATCCTTCGATACATCAAGGGAACCATTAACTTGGGGATCTGGTATCCGAAGGATTCTGGTTTTGAACTAATCGCTTTTTCAGATGCTGATAATGCAGGGTGCCTAGACACACGAAAAAGTACATCTGGCGGTCTTCAGTTTCTCGGTGATAAGCTTGTTTCATGGCAGTCTAAGAAGCATGATTGCACGTCACTTTCATCTACGGAGGCTGAATATGTAGCCATGTCTGCGTGCTGTGCTCAAGTCATTTGGATGAGATCACAGCTGCAAGACTATGGCTACACATTCAACAAGATCCCGATCTATTGTGACTCCAGAAGTGCAATTGCCATCTCATGCAATACCGTCCTTCACTCCAAATCCAAGCATATCGCTTTACGGTATCATTTTATTAAAGAGCATGTTGAACAGGGTACGGTGGAATTATATTTTGTGGGTACCGAATACCAGTTGGCGGATTTGTTCACAAAAGCTCTTGCTCCAACAAGGTTTGCTGAACTCGTTCACCAAATTGGTATGCGATGTTTGACTCCCGAAGATTTAAATTCTTTTCTTACAAACAACTAACGGAGTCAACATCAAAATTATCTTTGTAAATATTATTTCAAAAACAAAATACAAAATCATAAAACTAGAAAAACTCAAAAAGATTTTCCATTTTTTTTCATTAAAAAAAAAAAAAAAAAAAAAAAAAAAAAAAATTCTTTTCACAACTCCAAGATATGTTTTCTCAAAACGTTTTTCAACATTTTATCGTAAGCATATCTTGAGGGGGAGAAATCTTCTTACCTTCATCAATTTTTCCCGTCAACGTCACTTTCTTTTCAATCTTTTCTTCATCAAAAACTATTCCCGACAAACCATTGAACCAAAAGGTTGTTCAAAATTTAAAAGTTAACTTGTTTACGGTTCATGGTAAGTCACGTTTCATGTTCACAAATGTTTATGAAAACACAAGGGTCACTATTGCACTAATTTGAAAGATAAAATCACAGGGACTGAATGTGTAATTTGCAAAATTGGGCATAACATATATAAACTTAACCAAATTCATATATCTCTCACCTAAAACAAACGACCACTCGCTGCAATTTTTTTCCAAGCCCTCGATTGATTTTTCTTGTTAAGATTTTCAAACCATTGTAAGTTTAATCCATTACTTTACATGTTTCTAGTTCATATATTGATTCTTACATGCAAATCTGATCCAGAAATTCAATTAGGGCTCGACTTATTGGGCGTTTTTGTTGTGTGGTGTTTTGTGATAATTAAGGTTTATAAGCCGTATGGGTAGGTCATAATATGATGCGTAATACCTTTCGTTAGGCTTTTAATCCATTAGTTTTGCATATGTGAGGTGATTTTGTTTTTCTTGGATAGTTTCTTTAGGCTGCGAGTGATAGAACCATGCTGGGATGTTTCATATGGTATTTGAAGTCTTAAATTGATCATGTTACTTGTTATGTTTTGATTCTCACTTGGTTGTATTCACAAAAAAAAATTAATGGAAATAGTGCTAATTCAATCTGACTTTGCGAGTATGCCATGTTATTTTGCGAGTATGAGAGCAGTTTTGCGAGTATGATCCTTCTTATTTTTGCGAGTATGGATTGAAAATTCTTGCGAGTATGAATTGAAATTTTTGCGAGTATGAATTGAAAATTTTGCGAGTATGGATTGAAAATTTTTGCGAGTATGGATTGAAAAGTTTGCGAGTATGGCATTGATATTTCTGCGAGTATGAGATGTTGTTTTGCGAGTATGGACAACTTTTGTTTGCGAGTATGAATGTTCTATTTCTGCGAGTATGGTTTAGTCAGTCTGGGAGTATGGATTTCTTTGTGTATATTTGCGAGTATGCTATATTTTTTGCAAGTATGACCTTCTGATTCTTGCGAGTATGCTTATAAATAGAGCGAGTATGGACTGTTTAGATGCTATGTTGTGTTGTATGCTATATTTGTGACTTAACATGCTTGCTATAAATGTTTTTCACTCCGAGTAAGGAGAAAGGACAAGAACCATCATCGTATGGGTTCTATTTTGTCGCTTTTTATAAAAAGAAACTCTGCCGAAATTTTTTCAAAATATAGCAAGTATGAAGAGTGTTTGGTTCGAGTCTTATGTGATGTGTTAGAGATACTAGTAGTTATAGGATGATTTACTAACAATAACCTTTCCACATGTACTTTGTTGCTTGTGTTGTTTCCTTTCAGGCACCAAGATGTCTCAAACACCAACTCCTAGACACGAGTTGATACACGGAGATGAAAGAGAGATAGGTAAATCTAATCTAAAGGTGGATTTCAACACGATTCAATGCCATCCCACATGTGAGATTATCGTCGAAATCCTACGAAACCACTTCATTAACCAGCTTCTTACGGCATCATGTTCTGTACCCGAAGTTTACATGATTCAGTTCTGGAAGGATCTAGATGTCAGTAAGGACTACAAAACTATTGGAATCCGTATTGACAGCAGGGACATACAGTTTCAGGCGGATACACTCAGGACAGTTTTGGGTCTTCCTGCTGAAGGATCCAAAGATGTTAAGAAGTTTTCTCGACCACCTTCGCTGATAGAGCTTACTAGATTCCTTCGGGAACTAGGTTATGATGAATCAGAACAAAGACTCACCAACCTCTCTTCCATTAACCGCAGATTCATTCCGCAACCATGGCTCACACTGTATGCCATTCTCACCAACTGCATCACTAGAAAACAAACTGGGCATGAACACCCGTCATTTGAATTTCTACAATTTTTCTGGGGGATTGTAAATGTAGCTAGTATTGACTATGCTCAACTCATTTGGGATGATATGATCTTTCAAGCTGCTCAAGTTCAAAAACAAACCTTAAAGAAGATTCCATTCTACCAATTCACCAAACTCCTCATTGAACACTTCATGCAGAAATACCCTGATATTGATCGTAGACCAGAGGATAAACAACACCAACCGAATATGGATCAAGGGTTTTCTTCGGCACGGATACAGCAAACTAACACCACCAAACAAGGAATGAGAATTCCAGACAAGCTGCTTACTGCTGATATTCGTAAAACCAAAGATTTCAAAGTGTACGATGCTGCTCAAAGAAACCAAACTGTTGGGTTGAAGGTCTCAGCAACCAAAAAGTTGGTTTCTAAAGATACAGGAAAGGAGTTTATGATGCCAAAAAGCAGAACAAAGAAAGTTACACGTAAACCCAAAGAAAAACTCACCCTTCGTGATGAACCAGATGAACCAGAACCCGAAGTTGTTACTAAAGAAACTAAAAGGAAGAAAGAAGGGAAAGGGAAAGAGATAGAGATTCCTGTTGAAGCAGTAAGTCCACCACTCACTGAAGCGGAGGAAGCTAAACAACTAAAGCTGGGAATGAAGAAAAGCAGACTGCTTGAGGAAGAAAGAATGACCAAGCTGAGAAAGAAAGGTCAAGGCTCTAAAGCAGACGAACCTGTTATTCAACCAACAGAGGAAGAAGAAGCAGAAAAATCACAGGAATCAGAGGAATCAGGCTCAATGACTTTATCAGAATCACAGGAAGAAAGTGAAACATCAGAAAAAGCCGATAAGTCCTCAAGTTCTGCTACACACTCTGGGGATGATAAATCAGGAAATGATGAACAAGAAGAAAGTAGTGATGAAAGGATAAAGGTTTCCGATGAAGAAGAAGTTCAGGAATCTGATAAGGAAGAAAGTGATGATGAAGGGGAAAAGAAGTCTGATGATGAAGAAGGTGTGAAGAAGTCTAAAAGTGATGAGAATGAGAACGAAGCTAGTGACAAAGAAAAGCAAAGCAAAGAAGATGAATCGGACGACGATAGTCCAACCAAAGTCGATGATTATCAGATTGTTTCTATTATTCAGAAACAACCAGAAACCTCATCTCAGGTACAACCATCACAATCACAACCTCTTCCATCACAGTTGTCCAAAGGTCCGGGTCCAGTGAAAGTTCTACAAAGAGAAGTTGAAAAACTTCGGATACAGTGTACAGAACTAAAGCAACAAGTAAAAGACCTGCATGACCATGACTCTGGTAAAGCAGTTAAAGACAGAATCAGGAGAGTGCCTAGAGAAGTCAGAAAGTACATTCGTGATCAGCTCCCGGGAACACTTGAAGAATTTGTCAGAGATAATTTGAAGGAGATTGTTTCACAAACACTACAGACTACTCCACTTACTATTCAGCATATTCCAGCCAAACCAACTGTCAATGAACTAAAGGGTCAGCTACTGGAAGCACTCGTCAATGACCCAGATGAGGAAGAGCTTCGAAAAGCACTGATTAAGTCAATAAAGAAAGCTTCGTAAAAGGATGATTCTTGCAAGCCTCCAAAATCTTCAAAGAGACGTCGTGATGACAAAGATCCAGATGATCAACCACCGCAAGGAAAGCAAAAACAATCACACGGATCCTCATCTAGACCACCAACAGCAAGGAAAGAAGCTCAGACTAAGGAAGCTCCTCAGAGGCAATCTTCAGGTGATGTTCAGATGGAAGAGACTGAATTTTAGACCGAGTTGGAAGCACCAGTGGAAGATGTTCAGTATGATGGTGTTGAAATCCCAACAAATATCAACGAACCACCCAAGGACGCTCAAGTCCTTCCAGCTCCAGAATGGATCGATCCTGCAGCTCCCTCTTACAACTGGTTCGATGATATGGTCGATGCTTACCCTGATGTCCCAGAAACTGAACCACCAACTGAAGGATCAATAATCGGGTTCACTAAAAGACTTAAGAAAGTTATGCAGACCCAGAGACTTCAGCTTTCAGACTTGGTGAAAATTCGCGGAAGGCAGGTTTTACTGATTCAAAACGTGCAC
>LBNU01003667.1:269503-296675 GCA_014162995.1 Artemisia annua | reverse complement strand
ATATATATATATATATATATATATATATATATATAGTGTAGCCTTCAATGTAGAACCATTTTTTTGTACAGAACCTACAGAACCAGTCTTTTTACTTCTAATAATGCATGATGTACATCATATCAATGCAAGATGGCATTTTTGTAAATATTACTACTTATTTTTAAAAAAGAAAATTGATTAAAGGGCAAATTAGGTATTTTGTTTTCACTCCTAAAAAGTTGCTCAATACCGTCCCACCTAAACATATGGATCTAATGTTTTCCTTTTGCTATCATTTTCTTCCCCACCCAAACCCTAGGCTGCCCACCATCTCACCACCACAACCTATAGTTAATCTGAGCAACCAATAAAGGATCCACTCAAACATAAACCATCAGATGCTGCAACGAATTGATTTCCAATAACGGTTAGAGGAGGATGACGGCGACTTGATTGACGGCGGGCTTTTTTGGGGTTTATGGTGACAGCGGGTTGGAGGAGGATGACGACGACCGGATTTTTGGTTTTATGTTGACATACCCATTCCAGGTTTTTGTTTTATTTCTTTGATTTTAAGTAAAATACATGTTTATTCCAACTTATCCTTTTGTAACCAGAAAATAAAATAAAAATAAAAATAAATAAATAAACTATTTATTATGTGTTAATTTATGATATGAGACAAAGACAAGTAGCATGTGGGTGCGTCTGTGTTAAAGTTTATATATGAATAAAGATTAGTCTAGTGCATATGTGTGTTTTGATGTTAAATATTAAAATGGAGTACTTGTTGATGTTAAATAAAGATTTGTCTAGTACATATGTGCTTTGTTGATGTTAAATATTAAAATGGAGTGTTTGTATACATGAATGCAGACAAATAACATGTGAGGATGGCAGCGACTAGGATGACGGCGGGCTTTTGTTGTTTATGTCGACGGTAGGTTGGAGGAGGATGACAACGGCGGGCTTTTGGGTTTTACGTCGACATACCCATTCCAGGTCTTTGTTTTGTTTTTTTTTTGATTAAGTAAAATACTTGTTTATTATGTGTTGATTTATGATAGAATACAAAGACAAATAGCATGTGGGTGCATCTGTGTTACAACGGTGGGTGCATCTGTGTCACAACAATATATATCAATAAAGGTTAGTTTAGTACATATGTGTTTTTTGATGTTAAATATTAAAATGGAGTGTTTGTATTAGCAATAATGATTGGAAAACAGTAAGGTAAATAACATGAGCATTGCTTAGTGCCGATAAGCTTACTTTTTAGAAGCTTGCTTAATACTGACTTCATGATGTTCGACTCAAAGGAATATCTTTTTCCTATTGCGATTGATCTGAGATCTTTTTAAATAGGAGGTTCATAATTAACAATGTATGTAATTAGCTTACAAATTAACTGATAGGTGAGATTCTTTCTTAGGTTTTATATTTTGGTTTATTTTGTTCTAATAAAGATTGTGCATATGTGTTATGTTATAGTTATGTTATTTGTTAAAACTAATTTCAGGTAACAAAAAGACACAAGTGTTGATCATGATAAAGATGTCAAGATACAAGCTTAGAATGAGATACGAAAGCATGCACATATGTTCTTGAAAGAGTGCACATATGTTCTTGAAAGAGTGCACACGTGTTCTTGAATAGTGCACGCATGTTTTTGGATGACGTCATTTGTATTTATTTTAATTTCATTTGATATCAAACTTTTTGTGTATACTATTTATCTTTTTGGTTGTTTATAAATTTAGAGGTTACATGTATGTGTTTATATTTTTTTGTTATAAATTTCGAAGATGAAAGAATGTATACTAGAAACATATGTGCAATTACCATTTTAAGCAAAACAAGTTTAATGTCTAAATAAGTGTATGTATAAAAACATATGTAAATTTACAATATTACAAAAAAACACACATGCACCTCATTTTTTTCAGAAAAACATGTATGCTATGCTATGCTAAAAAAAATAAAAAATAAAAAATAAAAAAAAAATCTATGGACTTGAAAGACGTTTTTATTTGGAAAAAAAATAAAAATAGATAAATAAAATGTTTTACCATTATGCCCTTTTAAATTAAATAAAAAGATTTTAATAATGCTAAATTCTCATTGGTTCAAAGCGGTTCTGTAAAGTTCTGTACAAAAAAGTTGTTCTGCATTTTAATAATGCTAAATTCTCATTGGTTCTGCATAGTACAAAAAAGATTTTAATATATATATATATAGTGGAGCGTTCAAATGAGAAATCAAATTTATGTGAGAACGCGAGAAGAGATCTTAGCCCTTCATTTAATCTTCCTTCTAATTCAATCCAACAGCTGAGATCGATCCTCCTGATTTACGCTAGAGTAGACTACTATAAAAGGTAAAAAACACATACACACATCTCACATTTTAAGTGTGAAACCTAGGAAATTCTTTCAAAAAAATCATCACTAATCACAAACGACGGTCGCAATGTTCATCACCCTCACCACCATACTTATTCACCGCCGTAATCACTGTCGATCACCACTGTTCACTGTTCGCCTTTCACCATCGATGATCATTATCCTCACCATCACTCATAAAAATCATCAAAATCGATAACACTCTCTCAAGGTTCATCAGCACCACCAACAACCATTATGTTCGCCACCGTCCGCCACCACAATCATCACCGATCACCACCATATCCATCAATTATCATCATCATCATCATCATCATCGGTAAGTGCGAATTAAGCTTTTGATTCATAGTTTCTTTTGATTCAATGATTATAGATAAATTATTATTTTTTATATATTTAGTAATTAGTTACTGTATATTTTAGAAACTAATGATAAAATTGAAGATATAGATCTAGATGAATATGTCTTTTCAAGATTTAATATTTAATTTTCACATGTGAGCAAGTTGTTCAAATTTAATTTTCAAGTCGAATTTAATTTTGTCAACGCACACTAGGTGTTCGCTGAAATGCTAGAAGACCTTGAAATGCTAATTGTTGTATTGTCGCTGCATCAGCTGAGGCAAATAGTTATTTCTTCACATGTGAAGAAATTTGCTTATAACTCGATTTGTGGCGATGGCTTGAAATAAGGTATTGATATTTTAGAGTCTTTAAATAAGGTTTCAAATACCTTCACATGTGAAGAATTTAGGTATCGAATACCTTCACTTGTTAGTTTGTTAGTTTCGGAAAATGTTGATTTGGTCGGGACTTCTCACTTGAATCCGCCCAAATTGATACCTTCACATGTGAAGAAATTAGGTATCGAAACCTTCACATGTGAAGAAATTAGGTATCGAATACCTTCACATGTGAGGAAATTAGGTATCGAATACCTTCACATGAGAAGAAATTAGGAATCGGATTGTTTGCATATTGCATCATTACTATTAATTTTAAACGAGACTTATTAGCAGCTCAAGCTTTACTGTGATAGTTTACGAAAACTTTGCAAACAAGGTTTGTGCCACCTTACTATGATAGTTTACATTCGAGTCTGAGTGTACTGAGGTAAGGTGTAGTTAGAGCCAAAGAAAATAGACGACTAGGTATGGTCCAATGAAAAGTTTTCAGCCTGAGAAGTTCGAGTTTCTCATTTGATCGATCACCTTACTAAGTAAGTTATCTTAAGTTATATAAGATTGTAATTGTGAACCACATTTATGCAGTTTCTCATTTGATCAATTACCTTACTAGATAAGTATGATATTTGTCTGACCCGTAAATAAAAACTGACATGATTCATTATAAGTATACAAAGGTAACTTTAAGATTTCTACCCATCTATCCATCTCTCTATATGCTCTATTTCTTTCAGCAAACCAACCGCGGGCACCGGCCACTAGATAATTGCCAGCCAACTGCTCCTTCTACTACTACCTGTATACCAAGCCCTTTTTTGCGTTAAAGATGACTCTACTTCTACTGACTCTACTGCTAGTTCTACTGACTCTACTGCCGGAACTCTACTGCTATTATCATTAAGATGTTGCTGATAAGTTTATGTACGAATATTTGTATTTATAGTATAGATATTATGTAATATTCTATAATGTTAGAATATCTTAGTCTTGGGTAGGAAGTCGATGTAAACCTGTAGGGTTCCTTGGTGTATAAAAGGAGATCCTAGGGTTAGACTAGAATACGTATTATTCTAGCATTGTATTCACTTCAAGGTTGCAAAACCCTAGCACTATTCAGGGTGCTCGTATTCAATATATTGAAGTGTTTAAGTTGTGATATAATTGTGTTTGTGTTCCTCTTAAGTTAATCAGTAAATTCCGCGTATTGATTAAGTTTGTTACAAGTCAGCTTCTATACATTATTGTCTTGGTTTATCTAAGATAGTAATACTAGATCAATTGCTCAACTGGGATCAACAAGTGGTATCAGAGCTTGTGATCTAGAAGCTGTGATCAAGAAGAACTCAAACATTCTCTCAAGTTCTGTCTGTTAACACATCTGAAGCCATGGGTGATGAAACTCATATGGTTACTGCCTCCAAGGTTCCTATGCTGAAGCAAGGTGAGTATGAGATATGGAAGATGAGGATGAGGCAATACATCCGGATGATTGACTACAAGATGTGGGATGCTATTGTCAAAGGTACTCAAACTTCAGTGACTGTTGATGGCAAGGAAGTTGGAATCAAGGGAAAGGAAGCTGATGATCTCAAGAAATTGGAGATAAAAGCTCATAGTATTCTCATGATGGGATTACCTAATGAATATCAGCTTGACTTTGAACCCATTGAGACTGCTAAGGAGCTTATGGAAGCTATAGAAACAATATTTGGTGGCAATGATGCCACTAAGAAGGCTAGGAAGAATGCTTTGAAGCATCAATTTGAGAACTTCACTTCTACCAGTGGAGAAAATCTTGATGGTACTTACAACAGACTCCAAAAGCTTGTAAGTTAATTAAAGCTTGTTGGATACATTGTCCTTCAAGAAGATATAAATCTCAAATTTATTAGAAGCCTTTCACCTGAATGGAGCATGCATACTGTTGTGTGGAGAAACAAAGCTGATTTTGATTCAATGAGCTTGGATAATCTATACAACAACTTGAAGGCTTATGAATCTGAGTTGAAGGGTGCTTCTGATTCGTCTACTTCATCATCAGCAGCTCAAAATATTGCTTTTGTTTCTACTAAAGGCAATACTTCATTAGAGATTCACTCTGCTACTTATGGAGTCTCTACTGTTAGCACTAGTATCTCTGCTGCTGGTTCTAATAACTTGGACACTGTAAGTGATGCTGCTCTTTGTGCATTCTTGGCTGATCTCACCACAGCTACTCAAGTTCTAAACCAAGATGCTGATCACATTGATTCTGATGATCTGGAAGAAATTGATATGAAGTGGCAAATGGCTATGCTGACTTTAAGGGCAAGAAAGTTCTTGAAAAGAACTGGAAGGCAACTTAAGTATAATCCACAGGGAAACATGGGTTTTGACAAGTCAAAGATGGAGTGCTTCAACTGCAATAGGAAAGGACATTTTGCCAGAGAATGCAGAGCTCCCAAGAAGAATGTTGACACAACCAAGAAGGCTGCAGAAGAGTCAAAGCCATCTACTGCTTTGGTGTCTTGTGATGGTTTGGGAGATTATGACTGGAGTGACTTGGCACAAGAAGAACCAAACCATGGTCTGCTTGCAGTGACAACTACAGGGCATAACTTTGCTCTAATGGCTTATGCTTCTTCATCATCTGGCTCAGATTCTGAGGTATCACATGAATCTAATGAATCTTCTTGTTCTTTTAAATCATGTGCTGACACTATAGAAGAACTTAAGGCTAGGAATGAGAGTTTGATAAAAGAAGTTGAGTTTCTGAGACTTGATAACATAGGATATAAAGTAGGCATTGATAATGTTGAAAGGAAACTTGACTATATGAAAGAATGTGAGATTGAGTATGTTGATAGGTTGAACATACAGGATGGAGAAATTGAAATTAAAAATGCTGAAATAGAAATGCTTAAAAGAAAGTTAGTTGAGGCTGAAAAAGCTAGAGATTTAGCAATTGAGGAAAAAGATAAGCACATTATTAGAGTCAATAAACAAAAGTATGCTACTTCTTTACTTGATGAACATGGTAAAAACATAATTGAATGTCAACTGATGAGAAAGAATAGTGGCATAGGATACAATGAGGTACCACCTCCCATGAAAAGTGCACTTGCACCACCAGGGAAAGAACTGTCATTTGTAGATGTTGAAGGGCTTATAAAATCTGCAGGAGAATTTAGTAAGTCACTTAGTAATAAACCAGAGGTTGAAAAAATGAATTCTGGTGCACCAATCATTGAAGATTGGGTGTCAGATAGTGAGGATGAATTAGATGAGTCAACCACTAGGTCAACACAAAGTTCTGATGTGTCAAAGAGTGATGCCAGGCTAACACAGTGTGCTAAAAAGGAAGAGATTCCTCAAGTTGTTAAGCCTAAGAATAATCAGGATAAGTTTCTAAAACCTGTGTTAGGTCGTGCTTTGTCTAAGAGAGTTGTTGAGTATCATGAGATACCTAGAGAACAAATGAAAAGGTTCAATAACAAGCCAAGGGGAAACCAGAGAAATTTCAATGGTCTAGTCTCAAATAGATTAGGCAATGCTTTTCATCTTAAAAAGAAGGCATGTTATAACTGTGGTAGTTTTGAGCATCTTAAAGCTAATTGTGCTAACTATCAAAAGCCAGTTTGGAACCAAAATACAAGAGTGAATCATCAAAATTTTTCAAAAAGAAATCACTCTCCTCCCAAAAGAAATGTGGTTCCAAGAGCAGTACTATTGAGATCTGGTGCTACTAGATCAATTGTTACTGCTCAACCCAAAGGGCCTTTTCAAAATAAAACAACTAGGTCTACTGCTACTTCAAGAGTAAACTTTGCTGCTCAGGCAATTTACTCTACTGTTGTGTCTAAAAAGTTACCATATACAGTTGTTGGAAATCATTTTTATGCTGTAAAGGCCTCAGCTTGTTGGAGTTGGAAACCAAAATCAAATGCTTTAACTCAAGTTTTCAATAACAACAGTGCATCAATGGATCTTACTAAATATAACTATGTTGATGCACAAGGCAGATTTTTGTTGTGAGAGAGATAACAATCTTTGTTGGACTTATCAAGCAGAGTACGTCTTAGACCATACGCCTCGCAAGCCCCAGACTTTTTAGATTAAGACAAGTTAGGATTTACGGTCATAACTCATAATGGTGTCTTATCTTACCTTCTTTGTGGGAACCATATTGAGAATGCGAACAGCAGACTCTAAAGGCATAATCCCAAACGGAAAGGGAAGAGTTGTTAGATTAAAACATAGATGTTATCATATCTTGCAATGTACGATTTTTCTCTCAGATACCACCATTTTGTTGTGGGGAGTATATGGAGACAGTAAGGTGGCTGGACAATTCCTTCCTAGCTAGATAATCTATAAACTCTTCCGACTCAGGTATTAACACTCTATCGGATTCGAAAGAGCTTTAATCTTCTTTCGAGTTGCAACTACTTCTGCTTTAACACTTTGAATGTTTCAAAGACCTCATGTTTATGTTTAAGTAAATAAACATAACATAACAACCTATAATCATCCGTAAATGTTAAGAAGTAGCTAGCACCCCTCCTTGAACATGTCTAATGTCCACATACATCTGTATGAATAAGACCAAGTAGATCAGAAGCCGCTTTCATCCTATTTTTAAAGGTTTTTTTGTCATACTACCCGCAATACAAGGATCGCATTTTAATCAAATGATCATCATTGATCTTTTCTAAAAGGTCCCATCGCGTTTGCAGCTTTTCCAGCAGTTTGCCAATGGTGAGCAAGTCGACAATGCAAAGATAAGAAGAATCCTGACCTTTCTTGATTCTCTTATGGTTGATAGCTATAGGACTGAATTATTATGAATCATTATTATATCATTCATGTCCAATTCAATAATACCATTCACAGCATGCGTTAAAATAAAAAACACCATTTAAAGAACTGAAATTGCATTGCTTGAAATTAGTATGGATGAAATCCAAGATCCACAAACATGAAAAGGAAATGACACCTCTGAACAATTTGATGGTGCATAATGACAATACTTAAAGATAGTACGAACCCGAAGGTAACACTAAATTAAATGTCCTATTAGCTATCAAACTCTTGCAGGCGCTCCATTACCAACGTGCAAGAATTGTTCCCATAGGCAAGCTTCCTCTCCTCTCTAAACCCCTGCAAAGTATTGCAAGAATGAATTCCACAACCGTATCATTACCCATGAATTCAGTTTATGAGATAAAGAAAATAATTCAATCATAAAGAACGCACCTGAAGTACTGGCTGGCCAGCCTCACTTGCTCTTTCTTTTGTCCGGCAAGTCATCTATGTAGAGGCGGCACCAATTGCGTTTCCAGTGCCCCGGTTGGATGACAGAAGTGACACGCCTGATCTTCTTCGTAGGAGGATTCACCTTAGGACTTCTTGGGTTGGTTTTGATTTCACCTTTGGATTAGGTTGATAAGCCGAACCTGCTGTTTTGTCAGCCTTACCCTTACCTTGTTCACATGCGATTTTTCTGGATTCTACCCCCTTGAATTGCCAACACTTGTGAGGCTAGGAGCCTTGCCTTGATTGGTAGATGTCTTCAATCAACAAGCAGTGCGAGTTATTCAGAGACTGTTTCCGCCGGAGCAGTGCATGTTCCAATTTGCACAAACCGCAAAGTCCTTGTTAAGGGATCTGTTGATCATGAACTTGAACATTGTCGGGGTAACCAAAATCCAATTCTGTAAAAGTTGATGAAGAATTCCCTCATCTCATTTACATAATCTTCAACTGGTTTTCCCATCAGCATTGCTTGCAGCAATGTAGTTTGTCCAACAGACTCGTACAATTCAACTGCTGGAGTTTTTCATAGCGCTGCTAAGCCTCGTAAATAAGTCATACGGGTAATACCGCCACACTCTTTCGACCGGTCCATACTTTGAAGCCATCCCAACACATCCCCCGACTTCCCGTCTACCCTCCTGTCCTCCATTCAGCCCTTAACCTGCTCGGTCTGCTTGTGTGTTGGAAGGGTACTTCAAATTAATCGGAGTTTCCGGTGCTTTCATAGACAACTAATGCGAACTTTTACCTAATATTCTTCCAGTCAATTTGGCCCTTTTCAAGATGACTCTTGAAAGCAGCAAACACGGAGTTTATCGGGTTGAGCCATTTCTAGCCGAAAAGTTCAAACATTTATAGATCCGATAAGAACAATACTCTCAAGTACCACATAATTCACCATGAGGACATATATCATATAACTCCAATCCTAGGACTCCACACTTCCTCTTCAGCAGTCTGATCTGCACATATAGTAAATCATACCTAACAAAGATGGTAATCTGTCGAACACTGGCAACACTTTCCTTTCGCGGCGCCTCTTCAATGTTGACTTCTCAATCTGCCATGTAAGGCATGTTTCTATCCAATCCTCACTTGCCGTAAGCTCATAGTCTCACGCTCTTACGTCGACTAACTTACGAGACCTGAATTAAATGTGTGGTCTCACGATACTCCGAACCCCTGTCCTTAATCTTTGGCCTGGTCTCACCGACATACCAAAGAAAAATTCCAAGGTTCGTTCATCGTTAGATGGCATTGTGACTTAAATTTTAGGTATTTAGTTTTTGATTGTGTCAAAAACATGTGATAAAGATGCAGCAATATCTATGACATACATTTTGCACAAAACAATTTTCTATCAAATTCATAACGCGCAGTATCATCAAGTTTTACATTGCCGTGCGTTGAGGATTCACAACATTGCACTAAGAGGCTTCAGCGCTATGAGGAATCCGGGCATGACATTACAAGCGAGCGTTAAAGACTGAATGTGTCTCTTTTTAAGGGCACAATTTACATGCGAACAAACTTATGCCTCACCTAGAGTATGCCATTTGAGCCCCAAAACCGTCATAGAAACATCTGCCTCAACCAATTAAATTTTATCGAAAACTCAAAACAATTGTTTCACCTTATTAGTCATGTTTTAATATTCTTTTGAAAACTTAACCCTTGTTATTGCTATCATAGATGAAACACATTACATTAACAAGAAATTTAAAAGAAAACAATACAATACATAACAAATCAAAGCATGAAAACAATAGCCGCATGCAAGGCTTGAATTAGATCAAACACTAATTAAAACCAATTCTAGTTATCATAAAGTAATTGATTTTACATTATAATTGGGAGTCTCCCCAATTTAACGATCTATACTTAATTATACAGTGTGGATACAAACATGCCACAATAAAACATACATCCAAGAATAATCCCATGACACCGCCGTCATGGGATTCATGCAAACCAATTACCACGTCCATAAACATGTTACCAATCCTCTAGGGTTAACATCAACTTTTAACCTAAAAATTTATTAAAAATACACAAACCCTAATTAGGTAACTTAAATCGCTCCCCCCATAATTTAGGGTTAGGAGTTTTTAAAAAAACACCCTAGACACACCTACAATGTTCTTATATAAAACAACTCAAAGGATACGTTCTCTATTGGTTTTTTAGTAATCAATTACAATGTCCTCATACATGACGCTCGTGATGACACTCCTCCTCGAATCTTAAGTACATGACCAATTCATATCAAATAAAACCACCAACCAAGCGGAAGCATAAGATCCTAATTATCAACAAACCTCTCTTCAATAACCACCATTACCTCAACTCTTGATTAGGATTCAACAAGGTGCATGAACCCTAATCTCTAGGGTTTATAAAGCCAATGATTACAACCACCTCTACCTTTTTGTTTAAACGACTCTCTTGATTAACCCAACATAAGTGTCGTTGTTACCCTCGTTCTTGTACACCAACCTAAACCGGTATTAACGGTTACGCAAGTAAAACACAGAAACCTTCTCTTGTATTAAAAAAATCGAAACCCTTCAGGTTGGGGTGTTCGATTCGGTTTTGGGAACCAAAGAACAGAGAAAAAAGATTTTAGGGATAATTGGTGTGTAGAAAGATGTGAAAACCCTAGAAATTCCAATTCGTATTTTAGCTGCTTAGTCTTTAGAGGTCCAAGTTAGAATACAGGATTGGGAATACAAATCCTTTGGCCGATCGGTTCCAGCCCGCAAGGGGTGTTCCGGACTTCTTGCATTTCCAATTCATCCACAATTATACTTCCTTATCTTCTTATAACGGTCGTTAGTCACTTTAACGGAACACTACACGATCGTTTAAATTCTTGTGTTAATAACTAACATCATCATAAATACATTTTCTCATTATTCCTTAATACTCATTTCGTGATCGTGTGACATCCCCGAGGTCTCGCGTATCGATTCTAGACATTTACACCTTAAATAACTTTAACTTATATTATAAAAATTATTAACATTTTTTTATAAGCAATTTTAAAAGGACTACCTATGTGTGCTAGTATTTAGTGTTTCTGATATAGTTTGCCCTCAAATAATCACAATCTGTTAGCCTGCATTATCCGAACACTAGAATTCTTGGTTATTTGTTGTTTCAAATCGTAATAATCAGATATAAACAGGTACTTTTCTCTGTTTTTGTAAACTTGTCTTACTTTAATGTGTATGTTTTAACTGATCTTACAATGATTAATGTTTCTGTATTTGACATGTGTTTTATAATCAATCCTAACAAGTTATCGATTTACTGCAATTAGGAGTTCTTATAAACGTGAAGCAATCACCAATCAGCAATTCAGCACACAAGGTTATTTACGATTTAACCTACATGCTAATTAGTGTATGTGAATAGACGGAACTCACCCTGTGTAAAGTCATCAGTAACTTTTCCAACTCTAATTGGTTGCCAGTAGTGTTTTATCATGTTTAATGAAGCTATTTTATATGTTCAGTAGTTCCATTACAGAATAAGATCAACCCACTACTTTCAATACCTTTATTTATGAATAAGATAATCTCAATCATTAAATCAAGCTATTTTAATGTTGGAAAATTGAAATTGGGACAGAAAGTTAAATACTGGAACAGGGGATTCTGTTCATCAAGACTCCAAGAATCTGAATGATGACCATAAAAGCAATATTTAGATTGCCACTTTATTATTTCTTATAAAATGATTTTATCATTGTGACATGCTTTTTTGGTCTTGCTATTTGTTGTAACATGCTCTATTCATATGCCATACTGAACTCTATCCTTAATCTCCAACTTAATAGGTTTTGTCTTGGCTTAATCATTGTTTGCCATCACACAAGTCTGTAAATAAAAGTGCAAGGAGGCGGGACTACTGATTCAAGTTTCCTATACAAGCTGTATACAGTTAAATCAAGGTATAGCTATTAACTTCAAAAGTGTACTGAGTAAAGTAACTTACTTGTATAAGCAGTTTAAATTTTTGAAGTTAGACAAGTTAATTCATGGAGTTCAGATAACACAGTTGACTTCTTCAGAAAGTCAACTGTGTTCATGATGAAAATGACAGGATTTTACAAGATATTGGAGATAATCATGATATAATCATATGATTCACTAAAGTTTTGTAAGAATCATATGCAAGTTTTGATTTGCATAAATATCATCTACATTGGGACAAAATGGTGAACCATTAAAATATTTGACTTTTGAGTCAAACTGTTGACTTTCATCAAATTCACTGTTTTTTTTATCCAAGGATGGCATTCCTCGAGTGCCATCAAATTCACTGTTTTTTTTATCCAAGGATGGCATTCCTCTCTGCGGCTGGCACTCGAGGAACCACGGGGCACTCCATACAGAGCAAACAAGTCTTAGGGATGAGACGCCCGCTCAAGGACCTCAATTCTCATTAGGAGGTCGAACCAAGGACCTATGGAAGTTGGGGCTAGCCCGTCCCCATGGGCAACGCAACAGTGTCCTGACTCCTGAGGGAGGAGTTTAGAGGCAATAACAGAACAATATTATAGTGTTTACTGGTATTGATAGAAGCTACTTAAAATGTTCTAGGAATAAGACGTTATCATCAGAGAATGATTTGGGAAAATCCATGTTTGGACAGTGTTTGAAGCTGGAAACATGAGATGAACATCAACTTTTGGTATAAGATGACACTACTGTTGAATGTTCAAATCAGTTTGGTCTCAAAGGCATCGATATGGGTGTCGGGATTACTTAACTCTTTTTTAAAGATAGCTTTTGATCCATATATTAGGTGCCATTTGTTTAGCCATTTCCTTGTTTTCTTGGCACTCTGTTATGTCTTCATGTTGTACGTTTTCGTATAAAAACCTCATCAGGTTTTCGCTGGTTTCAATAGAATTACTTTGTTGTTGTTAAAGAAAGGGATATTATTTTTTTTTTTTTTTTTTTTTTTTTTTTTTTTTTTTTTTTTTTTTTTTTTTTTTTTTTTTTTTTTTTTTTTTCTCATTTAGCCACTAGGCGAAAAAGGTCTAATGATAAGTACAATTTTCCTTCATGTTACACAGTAATTGCGGTTGTATCGCGTTTTTGTTACTGATGGCTATTTTGAAGAAAGTTTGTTCAAAACTTTTGACATCTTTTTTCAACAGCTTTGATCCTTAACACTGTGTTCCCAAGGTTTATTTTGAAAGAAGAGAAAAGAAGTGGGAAGAAAACAAAATGAATTCGTGTTCCAGAGTTTTTTTCAAGAGAGAAAAGAAGAAAAGAGGAGAGGAAATTTGTCAAAACTTCTCTCCAAAACTTTCTTCCCAAAAGTGGGATGATTTGGAGAGAAGGTATTTTAAGAAGCTTTTAATAAATGTAATTACTTAAATGACCTAATATAAAACATAACTTTTATATATAATAAAGGGTATAATTGTAAAATCATCGGTTATCACTTCTTTTCTCTGCGAACTTGGGAACATGATATTAAAAATAAAATTTCATTCATCTTCTCTTCTTTTCTGCCCATTTTTAACTCTTCTCTTCTTTTCTTTCAATACCAAAACTTGGGAACAGAGTGTAAGTGTGATATTTTTATAAACATCAAAGTATATATATGGCTGATAAGTTGTCAAGTAAATCATGTAAATTATATCAATCCCGTGTNTCCGACGAGCCCAAGAAGCAGTAGTTAACAGCCGGCCATTTTCTGAAGCCCTTATCGATGTTCTCTACAGCATCAACCAACAAGCCCAGTTAGAAGACGTTGACATACCTTTAACGGACGTTAGACCTGTAAAAAAAGTTGCCCTTGTTGTAATAACAGGAGAACGAGGTCTTTGTGGCGGTTTTAACAACTTTATTCTTCGAAAAGCTGAAACCCGAATTGCCGAATTGAAGAATCTTGGATTGGATTACACTATTATTAGTGTTGGGAAAAAGGGTAATTCTTATTTTTTAAGAAGACCTACACTTTCGGTTGATAGGTTTATTGAAGGAGAGGGGTTTCCTACTGCAAAAGACTCTCAAGTGATTGCTGATGATGTGTTCTCATTGTTTGTAAGTGAAGAAGTTGATAAAGTAGAGCTTTTGTACACAAAGTTTGTTTCTTTGATTAAATCCAATCCCGTGATTCATACTTTGCTTCCGTTATCTTCTAAAGGGGAGATTCGTGATGGAAATGGAAATTCTGTTGATGCAAGTGAAGACGAGTTCTTTAGATTAACTTCAAAGGAGGGGAAATTGGCTGTGGAAAGGGATAGAGTGATGACCAAAAGAGACGGGGTTTTGCCGACTATGGAATTCGAACAAGACCCTGCTATGATTCTTGATGCATTGATGCCTCTTTATTTGAATAATCAGATCTTGAGGGCGTTGCAGGAGTCACTAGCAAGTGAGCTTGCTGCTAGGATGAATGCAATGAGTAATGCTACTGATAATGCGATTGAGCTGAAGAAGAGTCTTTCGAATGTTTATAATCGTGAAAGACAATCGAAGATTACCAATGAAATACTGGAGATTGTTGCTGGCGCTGAAGCACTTCTGTAGCTTAATAGGTGATCTATATGATTCTGTTGTATTGTTTTATTGAAATAGGGAAAGCATCATAGTTTCAGTCGGAGAGCTTAGCACCCCTAAAGAGGTTTTTGCTAGTTGGAATTTACACCAAGCTTTTTGATAGTCTCTGCTTCCCTTGTTGCAATCGTAATTGTCTGTAAGTTAGTTTGGAGACTTTTAATGTTAGGGATGGATTCGGTGATTCCATTATAATGAAAAAACATGTTTTTTTGTTGATACTATGAAACATAATGAAAACTATCCTTCCATTTATATTGTGTTTATATCATTCATTTTCTTCGTGGCACATGTTATTTCTTCGTTCAATTCCAAAATTTGGTATAAAGGTATATGCCCAGAAACTTGTGACCTGAGCTGAGTGTGATTACCCATATGTTCATTGTCAGAATCAAGCTAGTTTAAACTGAAAGGTATGTGGAGAATACGTGAACCTAAATGGCTTTCAACCTACTTGTCACATGCAGATAAGAGCATTGCAGTAATGAATACATGAATATACATGATTTCTGCCTCAGGAGCTACTAGGAGTTACTATTAGTAATTGACCAGAAACTCGATTGACCTGAATCAAGGTCTTGATCTGATCGTCATTCCAGTATTTATGCTTCAGAATCCCCACAAAATGACAGTCCTACGAGTTAAATGTGTACCCGACATCCTCAATTTTGTTCCTTTCCTCTTAAAATGGCTTGTAACTTGTAACCCTGGTCTGAGTAGCTAAACATCATCTCGTTAGATAAGAAGTTGCATACATTTTCTATCTGTCAAAATTTCTGCAAGAATAATTGATTTTCTAGTAGTTGACTTCGTTTACATGTTATTAAATACTAGACGAGTACCCGTGCATAGCCACGGATTTTATAGTGGCATATAGTTGCAATGATATTTTGGTTAGATGTTTTGTGTAACCAAAATACCAGTATAACTATTTGCCGCTATAAAATCCCGTTGCTATGCACGGATACTCGTCTAGTCATGAGAATTTTGGTATTTAGTCAACCAATGCCCTCGCACTTTTCCTCAACGTCCCTTCAACAATTTGGCTCGTTACATATACTAACATATTAGTCACATTACATACACTCACATATTAGTCTCTTACATACCTTCAAGAATGACTTATGAACAAACCATCAAACGGGACGTTGAGTATCCGAAGAATCTAAAAGTGTTGATAATCGGTGATGGAGACTTTTCTTTCTCTAATGCCCTAGCCTATACCCATCAAGACGGATCAATGATCATAGCAACGCCACTTCATAATCACAGTAACCTTCTTTATTTCTTTTTTTGGAAATTTAGTTATTTCGAAATTGTATGAATTTAAACTCACAATGGGTATCATAGATTGGGATTAATAAGGAATAACGCGGATTCTATTATTATTTTTTCGTAAAAAAATATATGTGGCAATATGGCAATATGGTCGAATTGACTAACGAGTTAAAACATTGACTTTTGTTAAGACGGGTCAAAACGGGCCAGACGGGGTTAGTGTGACAACACATGGAACCCGTCTGTCATACCCCAAGTCTCAAATTGTCATTAATATGGCAGATATAACATCTTTCATCCTAGTAAAATCTTATTAGTCTTCATCATGACAATTGTATCCTTAACAATGGATTAGCTCGAGATCCATATAGAATACAGCATGTCATAACCTGATGCAATTATGCCGAAATGGCTAAAAAATAATAATTCAGAAATATACATCAGTTGTGGTACAAATGATAAGCTTTGATCAGTATGATATAAACCTGGAAGACTATATTGCAAAACCTTGGAGTTATCTTAAAGTTGAATATTTTGCAACTGCTTTTTGAGCCTTGGTATTTGTTAAATTACACATACATTTTACCTAATAAAACGGACCCAAATGACCAAAAACCGACATAAAATGCCAAATATATGTTGTTTTTGTGTTTATGATTGTGCAGGTGTGGATAGTGTGGAATAAGGAAAAAAATCAAAGAAAATACGACAAAACGAGCACGAGATTTCAAAGAGCTCGGAATGGCAAATCTATCGGTTATTTTATTCGAACCATCGAGGAAAAGGAATAAATTTTAAAAGATTAAATGAAGCCCGAAGATAATATATTGAATGCCAAAGGAAGCCCAACATTCCTTATATAAAAGAATGAAAGGAAAAGCCCAACGTTCTTATCAACCCAATGTGGCCCAAGTGGATGAATATAACAAAATGGACATGCAACTAAGCTCACATGATAATACTTTCTACTCTCAATGCAAGCGAAAAAAAAAATGTTATGGATATTAAGTTGGGTGTACGTGAAGGGTACCAAGAAAAGAGCAAAGTGGCTAGCGAAATGGCACTTGAAAGCAATAACAAGAATGGACCAGGCCACGTTTGAAAACAAATGAGAAAGAGGCACGTGATTCTTTTTGTTTGCATACTGGGTACTCGACAAATGAAAGAAGAAAAAAAGAATAAACATGAAGCTGCTCAATTCTTGGCTACATGCGAAATAAATGAAGACAAAGAAAGAAATGGAAGCCACGTGATCTACCGTTTTATCCTTGTGCATAACGGAGAAAGAAGAAAGTAAAAGGGAACTATAGCTGCTATTCATTTTGGGCATATCCACAAAAGAAGATGAAATAAAGATGAGAAAATTGCTTTGGCTCCACGTGAACTTCAATCTTTTAAATAAATTACAATAGCGTGGCTTTTGTTCCGTCCCCCACTATCACACGCATTATACTATCTTCATCCATTTCCTTATCGCCACGTGTCCATTGATACAAGAAAAATGTCCGGATGCAATGAATCATTGCTGTCAGCCTGATGGAACATTCGAGACTGCCAATGATTGGCTTTAAACAGACGCTTGATCCAAGCATTCAGGAGCCTTCATTACATCATTTTTTCACACTTTTATTTAGCAGTTTTTTTTTAATAGAGTAGTATTATTAGTTTTAGTAGCTAATAAGTTTAGCTTATTTTTCATTGTATTAGATTATTTCAAGAGCTTATTGTAACAACTTTTATTGATTATTGAAGATGATTATTATTGATCCAACTTAGCTTTTTCTACTACTTCCTCTCATCTATTTCTTTAATTTCTTTTTCTTTCATCTAAAAAATCTATTTTAGCTTAATAACTTTTATTGGTTTATTTAGATCTAGCTTATTTAATAAAATCTCTTCTACTACTTTGTTTTAAAAAGCTTTTATAAACTTAGATCTACTTTTTATTTTACAAATTACTTAATAAAAAACCAAAAATATTTGATTTTTATTAGTTTTTCTTTTATTAAAAGACATCCAATAGCTTATTATTATAGATCTAATAGTTTTAATACTAATTTCATAAAAAGTTTGCATCTTTATTAGTTTTTCTTCTAAAAATAGCTTATTATCTTAGATCTATTAGATTTTCATCATAAAGTTTTAATCTTTTAGCTTTTTCTTAGTTTATTTCGCTAAAAGCTTGTAACTTTATCAACCAATAAGCTCTTCCATAGCTTATTTGGCCATTATTATTGCTTAATCCTAATAAAGTTTTGATTTTTCTTTGTTTCTCATCATTTCTACCGCTAATGCCGGAGCTTAAGGGTCTTATAAGCTAGTTAATCAATAAAGTTTATTATTTTTTAGTCTTAATAAGCTAATTAGTTAATAAAGTCACAAACTTTATTAACTATTTGGTTTTATTAAAGCTTTTTAAGAATTAAACTTTATGGTTTGTTTAGTTTATAAGATCGGGTGGTTAACTTCGTCTCATCTCTTAGATCGGGTTCTATTTTCTCATCCTTTTCGCTTTGAGATAATTAGCTTATTAGAAGGTTTATGTTTGTTAAAATTTTTGTGTTTGTTAGTTTAAATAATATGAGTAGTGAGTAGATCATTATTATGCTTGTTGAGTAGATTATTCCGTGAATTGAGTGTGGTTTTATAAAAGTTAGAATATATATTGGTTAGTAACTTTAAGTTACTTAGATTGAAATTTTTATTGTTTAAGAGGGCAAAAGCCGTGAAAATAATTAGGTTTTAATTTAGATATGAACCTTGATATATAGGCCTAATAAAGGGGCCTAATGGTGGACCTAAGGCTTTAAATACTTGTACAGTGCATGCACTGTACAAGTATTTAAAGCCTTAGGTCCACCATTAGGCCCCTTTATTAGGTCCACCAAACATATTCCTTTAGATATTGATATCTCTATATGAAATTATTTTCAAAATAACTCAACATTGTGAGAGAATAATTATTGGTAAAAGATATTGATTCATCAATAAAGGACTTAATTGAAATGAAAAACCACACTTAAGGATCGTGATAATTTGCTTAACAGGTATATCCTTTTATCATTTATCTATTATTTGTTTGCTTAATATAGTCTATGTTTGCAATTTTTAGCTTTTATCGTTAATTTTAAGTTATTAGCTTGCCTCTAGATTTATGTGCTTACTTAGTTGCTTTTAAATTCCCGTAAGTGCTAGCTTTTAGATTAGATTGCGTTTAGGTTATGTGTGTTTTACGTGCTTGTCTTATATGCTTTATTATTGCTTTTTAGTATATGTTTGCTACCCTAGTTATATTTTCAATCATATCTCCCTTTTATAACTATTCAATTCACACAATCACGACTCGAACCGAAATTCCATTCATTCCTTCGTTGGGACTACGACCCGGGGAAATACTTCCACAAGTATTCCTTTGAAAAACTTATATACTACGATTGAATAACATCAATTTCATGGCGCCGCTGCCGGGGAAGGTTTGAAGCGAGTTTTTGATTCCCGTTTGTTGATTTGTGTTTTGTAAATATTTTCTCACTATTTTTATAAAAAAAAAAGATAATAATAAAAAAAAATAAAAAAAATAATACAAAATACAAAAATCCAAAAATATTATCTTTCAAGTTTTTCTAAAATATAAAAACTCAAAAACATTTTCTTTTCAAAATTTCTTTTATTTTTCTTCTATCTTCATTTGTTTTTCATTTTTCTAATTATAAAAACCCAAAAATATTTTCTTTTTCAAAATTTTATTTTTCTTTTAAAATTTTGTTCTTAGTTTATTTTTCTAATTATAAAAATTCAAAAATATTTTTTCCATTCTATTTTTCTTTTCTTTTATATTTAAAATTCAAAAATAATCTTCTTATCCTCTTCAACGTTTAATTCTTGTTCTTTAACCCTCTAAACCGTATAATTCTATTTTTTTTTCTCGCCCTCATGTTTAATTCCTATTATAATTCTTCACCATTTTTTACCACAACCGTCAAAGATGATGGAACGAAAAGCATGGAAGAATTGTTCTTTGAGGAGCATGCGCAGATTATAAGAGCTTTATATTGTAAACATAACATCAATGACTATTGGAGTGGCAATCTGTGACAACTGGTAATTTCGGGACATCTTCTAAATTCACCGCATTATATTTTTATAAACGTGAGAATTGAGTTATCGATGAATTTATTGAGTTTTGAGAATTACGTGAAAAAATTTAGAAGTTTATGAGAAAACGTATATTTTTTTCTTTACGTATTAAGTAGGCTATTTAAGTACTTCGCTTTAAGCACTACTTGACTTGTCTCTAGGAACTTTAATAAAATGCGTATTTGATGAATAACGGTTACGGGTATTTCGAGTATTAATTTAGTTTTTCTGAGCCGCGAGTGACAAAACGATTTAGAGTGGTTATGGATATTAAACGAGACGTTTTATTTAATGGAGGAAGTTAACTATTTATTTTATAAGCGAGCGGTGGATATTTATTTTATTTATTCTAAGTAAATACGTGTGGTGACCGAAGTTTTCATAAACTCTATAAAATACATGGGTCCGGGAGAGATGTAAGAAAAATAAAAGTTTTGGGTATCCCATTTACACTAGTTTATGAAGTTTATAACTAGAGGGACCATTTTTGCCAAATGCCCAAACTTCCTAAACTAATAACCCTAACCCTAAATTTTATTTCATTTCTTCTTCATCTTTATCACACCACATCCCTCTCTCTTGTCTCTAGCCGCCGGCCACCATCACCCAACCACCACCGCCGTCACTACAAGCTCACCGCCACCACCATCACACCCTAAATCACCTCCTCTTTCGTTTGACACTGTTCACGCGCTTCAAAAACTACCACTAAACCTTTATTTAATTACCACCGCCGCCTATAACCACACCATCACCATATTTCACTTCCATTTTTATAGATCTACTCGTGAAGAGGTAAGGAAACAAATTTTTATTCGTTGGGTTGACTTTTGACGGGTCAAACCCGAAGTTTTTCTTGATTTTGGGTATATAAATTGATGGGTTTAATGAATTGTTATATATTGGTCACGTTTGGTATCGAAGTGGACGAGTTTGGGTTCGATTTTGACTCGGTCGTGGTCAAACCGTGGGTCAAACCCACGAGTTTGATGGTTTCATGGGTTTCTTTTTGATTGTTGATGCTTGGTGGATGAATTGGTTAATGTTTAATTGATTTGGTATGCTAGGAAATTGATTCTTGAGGTGTTATTGATGTTGTTGTTGCTTGGGTTCTAGCCGAGACCCTGTATGGGTGCGTTTGGCTCGTTACATGGCTCGGCCTAGCCGAGGAAGCCCCAAGCCGAGACCCTTTGGTCTCGGCAAATGAGCTTAGGGCTCGAGTAGGGTTGAGCCGAGGCCTTTTTGGTCTCGGAAATATATGTTTGTCGTGTTTTCGTGTTAAGTGGGTAATATAAATGTTCGGGTTCGAATAGTTTAGAATAAACTTGAGGTTGCCGAAAAATATATATTGTGGTTGTTAAAAATTGTTGAAATATAAATGGTTAAGCGTTGGCGAAACATACAAACTTAAGATATAAATGGGTTGGATAATAATAGAAATATATATATAAGAGTTGCGATATAGAAAAGGTTTGTCGGTAAGGATATAAATGGAATTTGTGTTATAATGTGATACGTGGCTATATGATTATTTGTGAATTAATTGTTATGTGTATACATTTTATTGTAGACTAACGTTTATTGTGATTGTGTATTGAAACGGAAAGCTTGGTTTTGAATTCCGGAGTTATAAGGTTGTGAACTTTTAGAATGACGGAGATAGGTTAGTACGAGAGCCGTAGACGGCCTCGCATTGTTGTAGTTTGTGAAGTGTGGATTGGATATCGGGATATATTATTATATTGTTTATTGATGTGTCTGTTTTAGTATAGTGAATTTTACCGAAGAAATACTAAGGTAAGTAATTCCCGGGTCGTTCTCCCAGTGAAAGTTGAATGGAATTTGAATTCTCGATTCGGTTCGTGATCGTGAAAACATGTAGTGAAAAGGAAAATAATTGGGATTTAGGAGGTTTTACACTAATGATATTTAAATGACAAATAAAAACAAGCAATAAGCTACGGGAACAATTAATGAGGCATAGGGATACCTAAAACGTAAATATAAACTAAAACGAGAATTATAGCTAAAATAAATGTAACTACGCAAAACAAAAAGTGAAATCTAAGTTCTATTACTCCTATGGGCATAAAAAATATTTTCCTACGTTCTAAATGATAAAAGAAAATTACGGGGAAAAAAGAAAATTTATTTTTATGACTTTTTATTTAATTAAAAATCTAAATAAAAGAAATAAAATGATTAATAATTGGAAAACTTGTCAAATAACTTTGAGATTTTTATAGAAATTACGTTCTACTATATTAAGCCTAGGAAAAATAAGAATTTTCAAAAAGCTAATGCTATTAAGCAGAAATAAGCTGAGACAGATTTTAAGCTAAAAGGAAAATAGAGAATAAAGAAGGTTTAACCAAAAAAAATATGCAATGTCTAACAAGTAAGTCTAAAGGGTGCAAATGGTCTGGTACTAAGTGGTGAGGTTCTGCGCAGGCAAGAGGTCAGGGGTTCGAGTCCCTTTGACCTCCTTTTTTTCCAAAACATTTTATATTTTTATTTTTCTTAAACAAACTAATTAAACATATGAAAATGAACATATTTTATAACTAACACATTTTACCAAACTCAACAAATAAACAGATGAAAGGGAAGAAAATAAGCAGTGAAGAACTAAACTACACTAGGCTTGAAAAGGGATACTAAAAGCTATTAAAAGCTACTAACAAGCTAATACTATGGGGGAAACAAGCTAAGGCATACTAGAGGGGGACTTAGATAAGCTAAAGGGGACAGAAATAGTACTTAAATAAGCCTAACTAGCATAAAACTAAGCAATAAGCTAAAGGGACTGCTGATGGGGTAAAAAAAATGACTAAAGGAGCTGCTTTAGGCTGTAAAAAAAATCGTAAAAATAAATTAAAAATACTGGCAACTAGAATACCCACTAAAGAAGATACGTACCAAATTTTAGAGCAAAAGACCTAAAATTAAAGAAATTAAAAATCAAAAACTTCTGGCTGAACGGGTATTTTTTGACAGCAAAATAGTGCAGAATTTTGGGCCAAAAATGGGTAAAAAGTGCAAGTTTTGACCAAAGAAGCCTAAGGACCAGATAGTGTAAACTTGTACTAACCTATGTGAACTATTTTCGAGCAAAAACAACACCTAAAGAAGGCTTAAACTAAAAATACCCTATACTACTTTTAAATTCAGTTTTAATAAAAGATTTTTAGAAAACGAACTAAAATACTTAAAAACTATTGGAAACTGATAAAATTTGATCTAAAACTACTAACAACAATAAACTACAGCTGATTGAAGTTTGAAAACGGGTAAAAACTCATTTTTAGGCTAAAAATAAAGTTATGCCAAACACCCCTTTAAAGGGTGTCTGATTGAATTTCTTAACTAAAAATCAAAATTTTAAAACAAAAACTTCTAAAGAAATGATATATTAAGCAATATTTAGAGTAAATAAGCATAAATGGATAAGAAATAAGTACTAAAATAAGCTATTAAGCTAAAACTATTTTTTTTGTTTTGTTTTCAAGGTTTTCTTTTTTTTGAGAATTTTAATGAAAAGCAAATGAAAACTTTAAAATGAAACTGAAAAGCACTTTAGAACTAAGAGAAGCAAATAAAAATGGAAAATAAGCACTAAAAAGCAGAAAAATAAGCAGTTTGACTCTATGACTTTTTTTTTGATTTTTTTTTTGATTTTTTTATTTTTGGCTTTTTGGATTAGAAAACAGTTGTAAAGTGAATATAAGCTTATTATAAGCTAGGGTAGAGCTTAAATAAGCTTATAAACAGTTAAAGCAATAATAAAAATGCAAACTTGAAGCTTAAAAGTAAATGACTGAAATTTAAAGAAAGCTTGAAAATAAATGGACAATACTGAAATTAGATTAAACTGAAATAAGAGGATTACAATACTGAAAGTTTAGAAAAGTATAATTTAAACAAGACAATGAAATTAAAAATGGTCAAAATTTCTCTAATGCTTGAAAAATTGGACAAGCTTGTGACTGAGGAGATGAGGTCTTTTTATAGCCTTCAGGAGAGCAGCTAGGGTTTTTAGAGAAGCTTCTAGTCCCTTCAATCAGCACCATTGATTTCCCCTTGGTCACCAAGCTTCAATTCTAAGCCGTTTGATCATTTTGCTAGCTGTAGGGTGCTGGGAAAGATAGCCACGTGTCTCTCTTGTCTTGTTATGAAGGTTAAATGAGCTGGGTAAACTTTGTGGCAGGGTAAAAGTGAGGTTGAAGGAGGGTGAATAGTACGCTGTGGTAAAAGTGGAGGGAAAAAGAAATGGGGTGGTTAATTTTAGGTACGGGTTTAGTAACTGGGTTGGGTTTTATGGAACTGGGCCTTGTGCTGTTAATTGGGATTGGGTTTATGAATTAGTTAAGGTCCGATTTTGGTTTTATAAGTATAGTTTAGGATTTATAAAATTCCAAGGACCAATATTGTAATTTCTGAAACTTTGAAGACCATTCCTTCCATTTGTGAAAAATCCATCCAAGGGCCAATCTTGACATGTAGTGATAATTCAAGGACCCTTGTTAACTTTTGAGCGCAAAATATGTTCAATAATCGAGAAATCCTTCCCGGCCTCGGCTTTTGATGTTCCTTTCCATTTCTCGTGCTCGTTTTGTCGGTTTTGATTTCTTTTGTTGTTGGGTTTTGAAGTAACTCTACTTCTGGGTGCTACACTGCTGCTAGTGTAAAATCTCTACTGCCAGTCAAGACTACTGCTGAGACTCTACTGCTGGAAGAATACTGCTAAGACTCTGTTGCTTATGTGATAAGTGTATATACGTGTGTTTGTATTTATAGAATAGATTTTTTGTAATATTCTATAATGTTAGAATATCTTAGTCTTGGGCAGGAAGTCGATGTAAACCTGTAGGGTTCCTTGGTGTATAAAAGGAGATCCTAGGGTTAGACTAGAATACGTATTATTCTAGCATTGTATTCACTTCAAGGTTGCAAAACCCTAGCACTATTCAGGGTGCTCGTATTCAATATATTGAAGTGTTTAAGTTGTGATAAAATTGTGTTTGTGTTCCTCTTAAGTTAATTAGTATATTCCGCATATTGATTAAGTTTGTTACAAGTCAGCTTCTATACATTATTGTCTTGGTTTATCTAAGATAGTAGTTCTAGATCAATTGCTCAACTGGGATCAACAGTAATACACCCTACCGTTACCTATTCGAACCTTATATGACACAAATAACCACCTACTGCATCACTACTTTACACCAATTGCATCATGCACAAAATACACACTCAAACACTTTTCGACAAGTAAAACACCCTACGTGTTACCTAATAGAACCTTATACATAAAAATTAATCATCTAGTGCATCAAAATTTATAACAAGGTGCATCATTCATACAACCACAAAGAGAACCACATTTTAATGCATAACACAACCTCACATAGCCTAATTCAGCCATATAGCCAACAACTGGACAGCTACTGCATCACACTTACAAATATATTGCATCAGTCATAACATACAAACGCAAGCACATAAAACAACTTACACTTAGCCTATTTCATCCTTACACGCGACAACTGAACATCTACTACATAGTTCAAATTCAAGTGCATCACATATACAACCAATCATACAAACACATTTACACACATAAAACAACCTACGCTTAGCTTATTTCATTCTTACACGCAAAAATTGAATACCTACTGCATCTCAATTCAAATTTCAGTGCATTACATATATAGCCAAGCTTACAAACACATTTACACATATAAAACAACCTATGCTTAGCCTATTTCATCCTTACATGCGATAACTAAACACCTACTGCATCTCAATTCATTTCCCAGTGCATCCACATACAACCAAGCGTACAAACACATTTACACACATAAAAATACTTACACTTAGCTACTTCATCCTTACACGTGCCAACTAAACACCAACTACATCTCGGTTAAAATTCCAGTGCATCAGACACACAACCAAGCATACACACAAGTTTACACGCATATAACAACCTATTCTTAGCCTATTTCATCCATACATGTGACAACTAAACACCTACTGTCTCTCAGTTCAAAATTAGTGCATCACAGTTTCATTACAAGTGCATCAGAATGGAAAGCTAGTGTACCACAGTTATAAATTCTCATTGAGACATTTTATCAAACATCTTGTATGCAGCAATCATAAACATACACATACACACACTTTTGAACAGATTTGATAGCCTACTTCATCATATTCACATTAACGAACTTAAATTGATAAAAAAAAACAAGATTCTAGTAAACCAAAACTAACAAAATGATGTAGTGACAAAATTAGGGTTCATAAATCAACTTACAGAGTTGTTTAAGATGCGGTAGATTCGTCTTCAAGATCGTTAACACAATGATGCAGTAATGATTCTATTGTGATTTGAAGGTTCATGATGTGGTAAATTCGTTAACAATTTGATTATGACGAGGTGATGTTGTAATGATTCGATTAGAGATAAATATGATGAAGATGTGTGTGAATTTTTAGAGAGAGAAGTGTGAAATTTTAGAGAGAGAAACTAGGATCCAATAACTGGTTCGTGATAAATGACAGGAGGGCATATATGTGTAAAATACAATGTTATAGATTTGCCCTTGAAGTTCGCATTATTTCCATCTTACCACCGCACTTTTTGATCTGCTCAAATCTGATCCAATGGTTAAGATCCCTTCATACCCTTTTTATTATAACACACTTTTTATAATAACCCCACCCTATATATATATATATATATATATATATATATATATATATATATATATATATATATATATATATATATATATATATATATATA